>VDFB02105911.1:55496-131639 GCA_007258455.2 Sequoia sempervirens
CAAATCTTGCATACATTTAGAATATATTTGCATACACTTACATCAATCATCATAGCATTTCTCATGTTAAAATAGCTTTCATCATGTTTTACAACACATCTCTCATTGGTTTCATCAATTCTCTTCAATAGAATCGATTGAAACAAGATCATTATCCAAGGGATTGGGAAAGGGTCATCATTCCACATCAATGCGACACCACTCCCCCAACATGATAAGTTTCAATGTCTTAGAGTAGATGTTTATTAAGCTTTTGTGTTCTAATGTGCCAGTTTTAATGGCTTCTTCATCTTTGTTTACATTGAATGATCTTATTGGATTGATGCTTAGTGGCTTAAATATGCATCGAATCCCCATGCATCAACTGTAGTTAACCTATACTACGTCATTGGTCATAGTAGTTATCACTAGTCTCGAGCACCATCAACAAGTTGAGGATAGGGTAGAAGATCATGTTTCTCATGGCCAACAAGGTCATTATGCAAAGTATTGTCCTTAGATGTCAGTAGAAGGGATTATTTAGAGGCAAGAAGCTTCAAATTTTATAGTAGGGGATGTTGGGAGATCCCATAGAGTTTTTGTAGTAATGGATAATCATCAAGATAAACATAAGGGCATGGCTATCGAGTAATCATCTATGTTATATGAAGTTCATGTATCTATTTTATTTGATTCTAGTGCTTTAGATTCATTTATTTACCCATTACTTATGGAGTGATGTAGGCTTGTGGTAGCAAGGTAGAGTGTTAGTTGATAGGATGAGTTAGCCACGAGTGCTAAGGTGACAATTGAATCCCTTGTGCATGGTTGTGTGTTGGAGTTAGGTACGTTCATCACCATAGTAGACCTACATATCCTACCTTTAGAGTATTGCAAGATTGTCTTGGGTATGGATTGGTTAGAGGCTCATAAGGTATGTATTGATTTCTGATGTAAGTCATTCAAGTGTGTGGATGATCTTGGTGAGCAAGTACAGTTTCTTAGGATCCAAAGACCCATTTCTCCTCACATGATTTCGTCTAAGAAGTTGAAATAGATTATGTGGGATGTCAAAAATTTTCCATCTCAGTGAGTGATATTGCTGAGGGTAAGTATTGAGAAGTGAATCTTGATGATCATCCTCTTCTCAGAGAGTTTGTAGATTTGTTTTCGAGTGACATTTTGGGTATGTCACCTAAGCGAGATATAGACTTTCAGATAAATCTCATCCCTGGGACAAAACCTATCTCTCGAGCACCTTATCGCATGACCACTCAGGACCTCAGTGAGCTTTGTTTGTAGTTAGAGGAGTTTTTGGAGAAGGGACACACTTGTCCTAGTGTTCCCCCTTAGGGATCATCAGTCATCTTCATGAAGAAGGATGGGTCTCTTTGTTTATGTATCGATTATTGACAGTTGAATAAGGTGATGGTGAGGAACTGATATCCTTTGTCAAGGATCGACAATTTGTTTGATTAGATGAGGGAGGCCAAGGTTTTCTCCAAGATTGACCTTAAGTTAGGATACCATCATCTTTGTATCCATGAGGCTAATATTCATCGGATAATATTTTGTACTCATTATGGATACTGTGAGTTCATGGTGGATAACATTTTGTACTCATTATTGCTCTCTACCAAGGTTAGAAATAAACTTGCTAAGAACTCACATGGCTCAATTAATATCCAATCTCTAAGCACAAACTATTGCATGCATCAAGCTACCAATAACACTAGCATAATTCACATTATACATCCTCAAAATAATCATCCAACTTAGGAAACACATCCAATAAAGTTTTAGTTCTTATAGGTAAAGAAATACCTAGTAGTATATGATTTTGCATAGAAAAGTGTCATAAAATAGTATCAACATACTGTGACTATGCAAAAAAATTATATGAACTCAATCTTAATTGATTTCTATTTTCAAGATAATTTTTTCTAACCCTAAACCTCTTATGTCAAATGCACTAGAAAGTTACATTTTAATATCCCTAGTAATCACCTAAGTTCTATTACCAATAAAAAACATGGCATGAACTTGTTAATGGGTCTTTGGGGGTTCATCCCTCTGCCCATGCAAGGGCTTTAGTTCAACGGTGTAAACCTAAAAGGGGGTGGATAAAAATCAATTTTGATGGGGCATCAAAGGGTAATCCAGGACCTTTAAGGGTTGCATGTGTTGCTCAAGATGATACCAGTAACATTTTAGCAATTGAGACTAAGAATTTGGTGGAAGGCACAAATAATGAGGCAAAGGTGTAAGCTGCACTCCTAGCAGTGGATTTGGAAAACAAGCTACATGTAGAAAGATTACATCTAGTAGGGGACTCGTAGGTGATTGTCAATGCAATTGCCAATGGAAAAGTGCAAGTGTGGAAACTTGACAAAATATTCAACATAATCCGAACCAAGCTCAATAATTTTTGAAATTTTAAAATTTCTCACATCTACCGTGAAGGAAAGACTTTAGTAGATCAACTATCTAAAATGGCGGTGAAAGTAGCCAACAGTTTGGTTCAAATATAACGGAGATTTGACAAGAGGGATAAAAGGTGGCGGTCGATGTTAGCCTCATTAATGAAGTGGCCGATTGATGTGGAGTGGCATTATTACAGTTTGTGTTGGTACAGGGGCTTTGAATGCTGGGAGTGATTGAGGCATATTTACTCCCCATTTTCGATGTGTTCGTCCATTTTGTTTTTGCATACTTTCATTAGTGCATGCTAACGGTTGGTGTCTGCAGGAGAATGGAAGAAAATTTCACTCTCAACACCTCAAAGCAACAAATGGAATTTCAGGGACCTGTCTCAGATGAAAGAATGAAGAATGTGTTCACCACAAGTGACCCTTTCTTCCTCAATTTGGTCTGAGCTCTCTTGGGAATTGATTTTTTGGTTTCCAAATTTTGTCACCACATAAATACATATATCTCTTCTCTATTTTGTGCATGGGGCCTCCATTTTAGCTCATGGGAGGAGGTTCAAAGGGTGATGGAATGATGTATCAAAACAAAATGTGGGTTGGTTTGGAGGAGATTTTGGCTTGTGCAATGCCAAGGAGAGGTTTCATCGCCATTGATGGCGACTGGATTGGCTTCTTGGTTGTGCCTCACCAATGACACCCCTTTCTTCTACACAAAGCTCTTGGTAATATCATGGAAAGGAAGGCGGTGGCCAAAAAATACTGGGCTTTTATTTTGGACTATGTGCATGATTGGGAATTGGTGATTGCCGCTAGGATTCCCAGAGAGCAAATGAATCCAGAACTCTTTTGCCTCAAGTTGGCTAGTGCGTGGATGGACATGGAGGTGCAGAGGAGGGCTCTTCTTGGCCATGATGGGTTGCGTGGGAGGGGTCGTGGTGAAGCACAAGGCAGTGGTCGCAGTTTTGGTCGAGGGCGTGGTCGTAGAGTATGAAGCGGGGTAGTTTAGTGCCCTTCTTTTTGTTTTCCTTAGCTCTTTTTGCTGGTTCAACTACTGGTTGTTTGTGGACATGAAAATGCTATAATTTTTTTATTTTTTTTCTTTTTGGGTGCTTCGAGTAATGTAGATTGTGATATTTGTTTTGGTTAGTGCGTTTATGTACTTGGTTGGCAACTATAAATTTCTAGGCTGGGGTTGTAATTTTGGTGTGTTTATAGTTGGATCATGGTTGGGTTGGCTTTCAACCATTCAAGAACAAACATTTCATATTTTTTGTATTTTCACATTAAAATTTAATAAAAAAAAACATGACATCAACATACACAATAAGAATTAGAATTGAATCATTAATAATATTATGTAAATATGGTGATCTTTGCTTCTAATCAAATTCAAATTCAATGTAAAAGCATCAAAATTTTGATACCACATTTGATACAACTATTTCAAACCATATAATGCCCATTTTAACATCCAAAAAAATCCCTTTTACCTCATACCCATATGGTAATCACATGAAAATTTCTCTTTAATATTCCCAAGCAATAAATTATTCTTAACATTCATTTTCTCTACTTCAAAATCACATGCTAACAAAAATAGAAAGTGGGAATTCAATGAAATATGATTTAGAAATATAGGAGAGAAAATTTCACCAAAATAGACTCTCTTTAAGTATCCCTTAGCCACTATTCTAGTTGTGTACCTCTCTAACTTACCATCTACTTTTTAATTTATTCTTAAATACATATTTACAACAAATGGGATTTCTTCCCTCAAGAAAACTAACAAGATCCTAGGTGTAACATCTATCAAAGGCTACCTTCTCCTCTTACATGACCTTCATCTAAGAATCATGCTCATCTAAAAAGAGTTCTTCTGTAAAATATCTAGATTCATTAGCATTGCATGCCAAATCAAATACACAACATTTGAAAATTTAATTGGTTATAATTATAAACTAGATTTTATTGTCTCATGGAATAACTCAAAGGTTGAGTAAGGGACCTTTCCTATTCCTCTACATGTTGAACCTACGTAGAACTCTCACATGAATCCTCTTATTTCTCTCCATCCTCTAATCCATCATTTTATTCTTCAAAATTTTCATCCTCCTACTTCTCAACCTTAGTTTCAAAATGCACTATTTTCATTCATTTTTACCTCTAGATATTTTTTTTTTCAAAAAAAAATCTAAGTTCCTAAAATATTATTATCCTTAAAATAAATTATTTTCAAGGTTAGAGGATTACAAAAATTGTAATAGTTAAAATTCTCATCATATATAATTAATATATATTGTTAATATTTGGGATCCAATTTAGATCAATTTATGTTGTAACACACATGAACAAAATCCTACTAGTCAAATATCCCTAAATGTGAAGTATTAGGATTCTTACTTGTCCACACCTAATAAGGAGTTTTAGCCACAATATTTAAAAAAGGAGATATATTAATAAAATAACATGTGATACTCATAACCTCTACCCAAAAGCATTGATCCAACTATGTATGATTCATCATACTTCTAGCTCTTTCCATCAAGGTCTAGTTTATTATTTTTACAATGTCATTCTACTATGGGGTAAGTAGTTTTATACAATGTAATGCCTAAGAATATTTAGGAATCATAAAATTCATTTGAGTAATAATCACCTCCATTATCATATATCAATATGTTTATCTTCCTACCTAACTATTTCTCAACCAAAGCCTTAAAATATTTAAACTTAGAGAAAACTTTAGATTTAGATATAAGTAAATAAATCCACATGTACCTTGAATAATCATTGATAAATGAAATATAATAATTTAATTTACCAATAGAACCCACATCCACTATACTAAATACATCTAAATGGATGAATTCTAAAAAAATATCTTTCTCTGATACTTTCAAGTATAAAAAAACTTGTAAGTGAACTATTTTCTAAACACACAATGCCCATAAAAACCAAATTCATTAGAAGAAATAGAAAATTTATCAACCATATTTTTATTAACAATGGTCCAAAGGCCTTTCTCACTAGTGTGACCCAAATATTGGTGTCACAACATATATGAATTTTTTAAAAGTACCAAGTATATTGATAGAATCATAAAATGTGTAGGCATCAAGCCTAAACAAAGTACTAAACTATGATCCTCTTACTATCACTAGTTTTCCTCTTAAACCAACCTAAAACTATACTTATCAAATGTCAAGTGCACTCCATAATCATTCAACTTGGTTATATAGATAATATTTCTCTTAAGTCTTGTAATATAAAAAAATATTAATATTTTTCATTCTCCCATCACTAAAAACAATTATACCTTTCTTTTTCCAATAACTCAATGTAAACTATTATCAATAAAGAAAACTTATCCTTCATTATAAGCTTGGTAAAATGATAACTCCTCCTTGTGTGGATTCATATGGTAGGAGAAACCTAATTCAATAAGACAACAATTGTCACTAGAAGGGTTGATGCAAGAAGTTGGGTATACAAAAAGCTCAAAAAGTGGAAGTATTTTTGCTGTTTTTCAGAATTTGTCACACTTGGATTGAAAATTTGAGGCACTTACACAATGAATATTAAAAAAATTCTGTACTATGAAATTTAGAATTTTGAATCTAGTTTCCAAATATGTAAATTATTCAAATACCTAGATTATAGAAATTAAATTTTGATAGGGATCTATAAAAACCACTTTTCAAAAGTCCATGTTTCTTTACCATACCAAGCACGTGCACGAACACCACTTTTTGACCCAAATAAAAGTATTTTACTAATTTATTTTGGGAAAAGAGAGCTAACAATATGAAGATTGATGTGGAATATTTTTTGTAATTTTTTGTTGAATATTTTTTTTTAATTGAATTTTTATTGGCCTTAATTGTTGTTTTTAAAAATCAAAGTGTACGGACAATATAATTGGACCTAAACTAATTTTTTTTTTAATCAATTTTTTTCATTGTGTAGAGAATTGTCTGAAGTTTGATGCCATATAATTTTTTTTACAAGAAACTTAACCAAAAAAAAGTTATTAAAAAACCAAAAAAACCTGATATTTCAAGTTTAAGGACTAGTTTGCTTAGAAATTAATTAAAAAATAGAAAACATAATCCAATCTTAATAAAAATTATATATTTAGAAAGTAGACATCGTGTTCTCTAATGGGTTTTAATTTTATAGATTGATTTAGAAAAAAAATCCATCAACCATATTGCCAAAGTTGGACATTCTTCTTCAATCTGCCTTAGTTTTTTAGTTGCAGGTCAAAGGCTAAGGCTCGGATTGCCAAGCCTTTCCCGAGCCAAAAACCAAGGCAGCATATGGCTTGGGAATTTTGAAATTGTTCTTTATTTTCTTGATTATTTAAAAAAATAAATACTTTTTAGAAACGGGTACCTGTTTTAAAATGTGTACCCGTTTTGTGTTACAAAACGCATACGCGTTTTAAAACAGGTACCCGTTTTGCATTACAAAATGGGTACACGTTTTAAAACGCGTACCCTTTTCTAAAAAGTGTTTATTTTTTTAAATAATCAATTTGTATGTGTTATAAAATGCGTATGCATTATATAACACGTACACATTTTTTAGTGCATACGTGGTTTTTTAGGCTCGGGTACCCGAAGCATAATGCATACGCATTTTTTTAATAATGCGTATGTGTTTTCTGTGAGATTTTTTTTTTGGCCGAAACTTCCCCTCTTCATGTACCCAACTTCTTGCTTTTACCCATAAATAATATCAAATATTAATAAAACATCTTTATCACTATCATCAAAGGAATCATTATAGGTTTTATTTACTTTTCTACAATCCTTCTTTATATCATCACTTTTTGCAAATATACAACTTTAGTATGCCCTTTGTATGGATTTGTATCATTACTTATACTTGGAACTATCTTTTAATTTATTATATTCCTCTTTAGACGGGCATATTTGTCCTTCGGCCTTCCCTAAACATGTAATGCATCTTCCAAGCCCTCATTCATGGATTTTATTCTCATTTCCTTAGAAAGAGAGGTAGAAACAAGGGCATCCAATTTTGGATTTTTCATAGAACCATAGAGTAATTATTAGATGGTCCCAAGGTTTGGGTAAAGAAAAAAACAATATTCATTAATCATCCTCATCTAACTTAACATTAATAGAACCTAGTTGACTTAAAATAAAATTAAAAAAAGAAATCAAATTCTTGACAACAAAGTCTCCTTATTTTATTTTTAAAGGTGAAATATTTGTATTTAAATATAGATTATTCATAAATTCCTTCATTGAATAGATATCACTTATCATCTTTATACAAACTTCATGTAGTAGACTCCTTGGAGACATTCAAGAGGACAAAATCTACAAGGCACAAATAAATGGTTCCTCATGCCTCATTTTCCATTTTTATTTAATCTTAATTAGATATATGAAATGAAGAAAAAAAATATAGGTTGTGGGTTCCAAGATGGAAATTAGGACATGCAACCTCTTCTTCTAATTTCATTCAATTATGAGGGTTATAATGTGCGAATGAGAATAAAAAATCAAACCCAACCAATATAGCAATCAAAAGGAAGGATTTAAGAGGGTCAAATGTTGTGTACCTATTGCAAAAAGTGCTTTTTTGGGCCTCACTGATGACTAATTCGCTCAGTGGAGAATGGGTCCTGTTTAGGGTTCTGGAAAATCAATTTTTGGGTTTTGTTCTTCAATGTTTGCACTTCCAGATCCTAGTCGGTGATTTTCGGAAACCCATTAACAAATTTTGTAGCTCAATTTTCATGATTTGAAAAATTTCTTAACAACTTTGGCAACATTGAAAACTTTTCCAATTTTTCTCTCCAATTGATCTTCAACCTAAAAGGTGGAAAATTTTCGTTACTTATGGTTTAGGACATAGAACAACAATCCTCTTCACTCCCATTCAAGGAAACCCTAGAGATCTCAATCCAAGGATGAAGTAGGAGAGAGATCTTACAATAGGGTGTCCTAGGGTATGATCAATGACTACAAGAGGGTTCACCACCAAGTTAGGGCTTGGAAAGATTAATGATATGCAACTTTTAATGACAAAACCTAAAGATATGCAAGACTTCACTAAATGACCTAGAAATGAATGCAAAACATAATAGAATGCTGAGAAACCAGAAATGTGCACTTGGAAACCTGTAGGGGCCTGAATGAAGACTTGAAATGCTAAAAACACTAAAATTAATGTTTGTTGGGACTCATATGCCAGCTTGCATGATTTAGTCCCAAATTAGGGTTTTTGGGAAGGAATAGAAATCTGGCAGAGATATGTTTGGAACACTTGAAATCTGCAAACTTCACTGAATTAGGACTCATACACCAGAAGTGGCGCATCAGTTCAGTTTGGAATTTTTAAAGAATCAGGATTTGAATCTAGTCTTCAATTTTTGCTTAACCTTCTCAACTTGATCTTTGGATCTAAATGGTCAAATTCTGCACTATAGAAGTCCTTTAACGATGATGCAGATGATATGACCACTTTGAAAACTTTGAACACCTTGAACACTTTCTCCAAACTTTCTCTTTAGTACATGTCTTCAACCTAGATATGTAAATCACACACTAAAGAGAGGGATAAAATGTGTTTTGTTAGTAGAATGGGGTTTGCCTTGGTCAAACCCTGTTTTGGTAATCAAACCTTGTAATGAAATCAAATAGAAAGGAGGAATGATGAATGGAAAAAATGTAATGTTGCAACTCACCAAACCCTAGCAATAAAGTGTTACAAACATGCATGAAATGACTCCAATGGATGTAGATCTTGAATCTTTCTTAAATGTTGTGGATCTTGATTTGAATGTTTGCTTGAATCATAAAACCCTACATCACAATTGTTAGCTCAAAAACAAACATGATTCATGAAGACTTTGACATGATGCTTGATACTTGAATAATGCTCCAAGACACTTGATAAAAAACTCTTGAATGCTCTTGTAAACTCCAATTTTCTATAATGCATGAATACTCAAGTTGCTAGGTGAAAAATGAGTAAAATAACACAGGACTCATACGCCAGAAGTGGCGTATGAGACCCATTAGGCTTAACTATGGGACACATTTTTCAAAAATGCTTAGATTCATGTAAAATCAAGATCGGGGCCCTAAAACCTAGGTGGGACTCATTCACCCAAGGTGGTGTATGAGTCCTAGATCACTAAATCTAGAACACATAACCTAAAAAGACATGAATTATGATTAGATGTTGGTTTATGTCAAGATTATCCTCAAAAAAATGCATTAATTAAGGCTTGTGGATGCAAAATAAGGCCAAATAAGGCATAAAGAATCCCAATTAATAATGAAAACCCTAAATTGGTGTAAAATTTTGGTACAACACCCTAAACAAGGTACAATTAAGTTCATTTAGTTTACAAGGGCCCAAGACCTAGTGTGAATTTGTTAAACACATTACAACACTAAATCAAGGCATCCTTAAGCTTGATTTAACAAGGAGGACCCAAAAAAGTGTGAAAACATGTCACAAACGACATTTTTTGACACCAAACAACCTAAAACCTGCAATCACACATCAAAGGAGAGAAAAATGTTGATTTGTCAGGGAATAGGGGTTTTCCTTGG
Organism: Sequoia sempervirens; assembly: GCA_007258455.2. NCBI lineage: Eukaryota > Viridiplantae > Streptophyta > Pinopsida > Cupressales > Cupressaceae > Sequoia > Sequoia sempervirens. The sequence continues at coordinate 65,503 of VDFB02105911.1, forward strand.
TCAAACCTCGTTTTGACCTAATTAAACCTTGAAATGAAACAATGCATAAAGGGATGATGAATGAACAACACAATGTCACAACTCACCACACCTTCAATTGAAACCTTGGAGTAAAAATCAGCAATCTTGCATGAAGTGGCCTCAATGAATATAGATCTTGATCATGAACTTGATTTGGAACAACGGTTGAATTGGATTGTGAAATGCTACATCAGAACATTAGCTCAACAACATGCATGATGTACTATGCCTTTGACATGATGAAATGACCTTTGATTGTTGCAATATGCTTTCAATAATTTTCCCTTGAATGCCTTAGAAATGCTCTTGAATACTCTATCAATGCTCTTGTGAAAATACTCTTAAGATAACTTGAATTTCTAGGATTGCTTAGATGAAGCTATGTGAAATAACCTTATATTTATACTTAACTTAAGATTAAATCCTGAAATTCAAACAACACAAGCCAAATATAGATCTTGAATTTGAAATCATTAAAATACCACAAAAAACATATCCCATGGGGGGTCTTAGGGTTAAGTGAGGACCCATTCACCATAGGGCGAATGGGTCCTAGCACACTTAACTAGGACACACTTCAGGGGATGTTAAATGTTATGTAAAATAAAGGTCCTAGTGAGGACCTATTCGCCAGGTGACAAATGGGTCGTAGGTCACTGACCTAGGACACACACCTTGTGAAATTAAGTATTGTGTAATATCATTTATGAATGTCGAGCTTTATCCCTCAAAAATTGCAATTAGTTAGGAAAGGGTTTAAATTAAAGGGGCCAATTAACCTCAGTTAATTAATAAATCCCTAAATTAGTGTGAAAGTGTAAAGATACACTTTACAACACCCTAAATAAGGCACAATTAAGTTCATTTAGTGTGAATGGGTCCTAAACTTAATGTGAATGTGTAAAACACATTACAACACTAAATCAAGGCAAAATTAAGATAATTTTAATATTGATTATTCCCAAATTAAGTGTGAAAAAGGGATACTTTTTTTGATACTACATTTGGCCCCCACTTTAGTGAGAGTATGAACCCATGTAAAATTCACACTAAAGTAGAGATTCAAGACACTTATGTATGCAACAATAGCAATGATACACAATCATAACTATAAAAGACCAAGAAGAGTCAAGCCTAAATGGTCCAACACGATGTGGAACACATCTAGACTATCGGTTTTGCGCTCACTCTAGGGTAGTGGAACCTCAGGCCATCCACTAGGTGAGTATCCCAAAAAGAAGGAATGTGGCTTAGTGAGAAAGTCTTGCCTCTGTGTCAGCTCTCACTATACTTACCATACCAAATTTATCCCTCTGATAACTCTGATAGAGCACCGTTCATATTCATGTTTTGTGCTTAACAAGCTACGTTATGCTAGGCACTGTACCAGTGTATTTCTTTCCACTGGGGCATCTTTAAAATCAGAATTTTTTTGATTTTGATCACGGCAAGTTATTCTTTGAACCAACACAACAAGTACATTGCTTCAAAGAGGGGCAAAATGTAGACATGCAAAATTAACATTCTGCATTTGATCAAGTTCATTCATCAACTGAACTAGATTTTGCATTAGGTCCATTCATCGATTGATCAGGTTCACCTTCATTCACTCAGCAGGTAATTTCATTAATCTCCATTTCCTAAGGCCATTCATTTAAAATTAAATAAAACATTATCATCAACCTTTTAATAAATCAAACATCCATTTAAATTAAATCCAATCCATATTTCATCCTTTTCAGACTTAAATAAATCAAATACCAAAGTCCTAAAAGTTAATCTCACCTAATCATCATTAAACTAACATAATCATCATCTATTTAATCTAACCATGATTAAATGCTAATCTCACCCACTTGCATTCTCTAGATTTAGCCACTTGCATAAATAAATCAATTTATTGATTTATTAAAACCCTCATTTTCACTCAACATGACAAGTTAATTTGTCCCTCCAACATAGCATTTATTGCTATTTTTCTTGTCCCCCTCTCAAAATTTATTGCAAAATTTGAATTCAAATTCTCCCTCTCATGGGCACTCTTCCCAAATCTTGCACAACCATTGGCCTATCACCACTTGACAAGTGTCTTCCTCTCATTTGTCCAATCTTAGTCCCAAATTCACCCTCTTGGCCAATCTCTCATCAAGAAAATCTATAAAAGAAGGCCTTAATCCCCATTCATGGATCCACAACTTTTATGCAAGGTTACTCTCTTGATTTGAGAACTCATCTTGCTCATCATCTCCATTGTATTTGCATTTACATCATCTTGAGCTTTGATCAAGGATTGGGAAAGGGTCACTTGCACATGTGACACCAATCCAATATGGAATAGGTGATTATCTTGTGGTTGCTTTCATAATGCTTTTTAGTTTTCTTTCATCCTTTGTTGCATTTTTGAAGCAATTGCAAGGTATTTCATAGGGGTTCTTGAGAGATTTGTAGGTATTAACCCATGTTTGAAGTTAATGTTTGCAGATTTTAAAAGGATTCCTACATGCACCAATGCAAATGGAAAGGCTCCATAGGAAAGCAAGGTGTGTTATGCTAGGTGGCCTTGAATTAAGGTTGCGTTTGAGCTTCACAAGGTTAGTAAATTGTATTATGCCAAACACTTATGAACATTATGTATATAGGTTTTTTTTCACAAGGATTTTTCTTCACTTGTGTAAGGTCTTCTTCTTAGGGATCATTGTACCTAATGTCTCCAAGAGAGGACAAGTCAAGAGTAAAATTTTCACAGGACAAGTCAGGAGTAAAAGTTTCACAACTTAGGGAATGCAGCGTGTCACATCAAGCCACTAAGAGGAAAATAATACACTAAGAAATATCACACTCTTGGAGGAAATCAAACCCAATGAAACCACCAAGAAAAGGATGCATCACAAGAAAAAATAAAATAACACCATGAAACATGTAAAATGTCAAATGATATCATCGATGTATGCCCCCACTTTAAAGCGGTTGCTAACACCATTGTTGTGAGCAATTGCTTTAAAGTAGCCAATGTTTACTCCTAAGAAATGAGAGCTTTCCTCATATGTTTGTGAAATAAAGCTACACCATGGAAAAGGAGAGAGGGGTTTCCCCTAGAAATACATAGGGGATCTATGGATTCAGGGTCAGTATAGCTTTGCTACGATGTTATTATAAAGCTCAGAAATGTCATCATTCCCAAAATACTCATAGAATTGGAAGAATGACACAAAGAGAGAAAAAAAAAAGAAAAATCCTTTCAATTCAACATGGAAGAGACCTAAATGTCTCGACAGGAAAACACAAGACAAGCAAAAAGATAAAATGTTTATGACATATAGAAGAATGTAGATACATATAGAGGAATGCACAAAAAGAGAGAGAGATACATAAAATGAAATAGCATGAGGGATCACATTACACACATGAATCGCATGAAGAAACATGAAAAGGAAAACAATGCAAAAGACTAGCCAAAGGGAAAAAATCAAGTACCAAAGCTAGGACAAGGCTATCTAACCCCTTGTGCCCACTAGGTGCAGGACAAGGATGAGCCGAGATAGGTGATGAGAATGAGCTCATTGCGATAATGAGAATGATTTGTAATGAATGTATAACATGTAATAGTGAGAATACTAAGATCCTACAACTATTACATGGCAATGAGCGAGATGCATGCTTGTTTAGTCAAGTTTGATTCTTAGAGGGTGCAAAATTCCTCAATACTTTCTTTAAAGGATGAAAATTGTCAGTGTGATGGCCAAAGAATCTATGATATAGGAAAAATATGGTTCATTCTTATTAATTTTTCTTTTGGTCAAGTTTGCACGTTTAGTTGGTAATTTGAACAGTTGCCAATGCAAAAGAGTATAGAAGATTGTACTAGTTTTGGATAGTTGTAATGAGTTATAAAGAGATTTTGGAGGTTCATACAACTGTTGTAACTATACCCTTTGATGTTCATGCACTCGTGGTTTCTTATTCTTTGGTTTGATTACGATATTGTCATCACTTTCTTCTTCTAACTGCAAACCCTTTCCTTTTTCAAAAAAGGATGTGTTAGGAGTAGTAAAGTGGTCAGAATTTGTTGGTTCTTTTCTCTTATATGTGGGAGATGTGTAATAAGGTGGTTGAGGAGGAGGAAAATTCCATTGAATGACATGGACCAAAGAGCACATGAATTCTATCCCTTCTTCATGTTTAAGCACCATTCTTAGGTTCCCTATGAGACAAATGGCATTGCTAGCAATAGGTTTGGTTCTCATAAAGTTTTGTAAAATATTTAATTCTTCATCAAGCCTCCTTATGTTGTCTTTTGGGATATTAGAAATATAATGCATATTTTTTGTAGGAAGGGAAGTCATGGGAAATGAGGTATGCATGTTATGATCCATAGGGGTTTGATTATCAACACTATTAGAAAGAGAGTTAGAAAACCTAAGATCCACGATGAATGATGTATCGCAGGATGACATGAGTCTCAAACTACGTCTCACATTAGTATTGCTAATAGGACACCAAGTTGTAAAGCTCATACAAGTTTCACAATCTTAGTGTGCAAACCCAAAATGGAAAGAGGCTTAAAATGCAATGCAATGACCTAAAATGGAATGTGTAAATGCAATTTTCAGATCCTAAACAAGGTAATTTACTGATTACACTATGCAACAATCTAAAAATGAAATCTAGTGAATGCAATTTTGAAATTAGGCAATGCACTAAATGTACCAAATTAAGCTAGATAAAATGAATTTGATGAAACAAAAAATCAAGAAACTAAAACAAAAATCTAAAGTAGCAAATAGAAGCACATAAATGAAGATTTTAAATTCTAAAAATTCAAATTATAGCCTGATCAGGGACTCATTCTCCCTATGGTGAATGGGTCCTAGATAGGTTTTTGAAACTATTTTTTACAAATTTTCAAGTGTTTTCTAGTGGTTTTTTGATTCAGTTTGTAACAACAAGATTCAACTTTAGTTTTATGTAAATACAATGTGGAATGCAAGTGTAAATTGTGATAAAATGATGACCTAAAAGGCCTAATTTGATATGCAGTTTTTGTTTCAATGTTCAATGCAAGTTAATGTGATGTATATGATATAAAAGATGACTGATTTTTGTTGTGTTTTTTTTAGATTTAAAGAATGCAAACAATGCAATCCTAAAACCCTAGATGTAATGAAAATTTGAATGCAAATTAGACACCCTAAATGAGATCTAATTCAATTCAAATGAATGCAAGATATAAATCCAGGATGAAAAAGGACTCCAAAATCAAAAAACTACAATGTTCAAAAGGCCAGGTTAACCAAAATGAAATGAAGAAAAATATATATAGGTTGTGGGTTCCAAGATGGAAATTAGGATGCAATGTGTTCTTCTAATTTCATTCAATTATGAGGGTTATAATGTGCAAATAGGAATAAAAAATCAAACCTAATCAATATAGCAATCAAAAGGAAGGTTTTAAGAGGGTCAAATGTTGTGTACGCCTGTTGCAAAATGTGCCTTTTCTGGCCTCATTAAGGACTCATTTTCCTAGTGGCGAATGAGTCTTGGTTAGGGTTTTGGAAAATTAATTTTTGGGTTATGTTCTTCAATGTCTGCATTTCCATATCCTATTCGAAGACTGTCAGAAACCCAAAAGTAAATTTTGTAGCTTAATTTTCTTGATTTGACAACTTTCTTAGCAACTTTGACAACATTGACAACTTTTTTGATTTTTCTCTCCAATTGATCTTCAACCTAAAACCTACAATCACACATCAAAGGCGAGAAAAATGTTGATTTGTTAGGGAATAGGGGTTTGCCTTGGTAAAATCCCATTTTGGTAATTAAACCTTGAAATGAAACAATGCATAAAGGGATGATGAATGAACAACACAATGTCACAACTCACCACACTTTCAATTGAAACCTTGGAGTAAAAATCAACAATCTTGCATGAAGTGGCCTCAATGGATATAGATCTTGATCATGAACTTGATTTGGAACAATGGTTGAATTGGATCTTGAAATGCTACTTCACAACATTAGCTCAACAATATGCATGATGTACTATTCCTTTGACATGATGAAATGACCTCTGGTTGTTGCAATATGTTTTCAATAATCTACCCTTGAATGCCTTAGAAATTCTCTTGAATGCTCTATCAATGTTCTTGTGAAAATGCTCTTAAGATAACTTGAATTTCTAGGATTGCTTAGATGAAGCTATGTGAAATAACCTTATATTTATACTTAACTTAAGATTAAATCCTGAAATTCAAACAACACAAGCTGACATCAGATCTTGAATTTGAAATCATTAAAATACCACCAAAAAAATATCCCATGGGGGGGGTCCTAGGGTTAAGTGAGGACCCATTCACCATAGGGTGAATGGGTCCTAGCACACTTAACTATGGCATACTTTGGGGGATGTTAAATGTTATGTAAAATAAGGGTCCTAGGACCTAGTGAGGACCCATTTGCTAGGTGGTGAATGGGTCGTAGGTCACTAACCTAGGACACATACCTTGTAAAATTAAGTGTTGTGTAATATAATTTATGGATTTCAAGTTTTATCCCTCAAAATTTGCAATTAATTAGGTTTGGATTTGAATTAAAGGGGCCAATTAGCCTCAATTAATTAATAAAGCCCTAGATTAGTGTGAAAGTATAAAGATACACTTTACAACACCCTAAATAAGGCACAATTAAGTCCATTTAGTGTGAAAGGGTCCTAAACTTAATGTGAATGTGTAAAAAACATTACAACAGTAAATCAAAGAAGAATTAAGCTCATTTTAATATTGATTATTCCTAAATTAAGTGTGAAAAAGGGATACTTTTTTCAACACTACAATATATTTGTTTGATTTTCCTCCTTTGCAAATACTTTTGATTAACTCCTCTTTTGGAAATGATCCTTTGTTTTCAACTTTCAAAACTCATATGTAGAACTATCAAACGTCTCAATTATAAGTAAGAAGTGTTATACATGGATTTAAAAATAATTGATCTAAAAAACCCACTAAATAAAATACCCCCATTGAAATAAATAAACCTCACAAAACTTCTAAAAATACGACCTTATATTATCAAAACTATTAGTTATAATACTAAATGTTGAGAAAACTAGTGAACAAATTATAATTAGGAATTTGAAATAAAACATCTATAATCATGTGAATCAGTAATAAGAAATTAAAAAAAACTCATAAACATGAACACACATTGGATGTATGTGGAGAAACCATTTTAAAACAATACCACCATCAAAGAGAGGACAAGTCTATAATGATTTAATAGAAGTGTTACATCAACGTATCCATCTTTCTCCCTTCAATCTAATAATTTTTTTATAGTGTAACAATTATCAATCTATTAAATATCCATAAAAAAATAATTTAATGCATCCAATTTACAAATAACTAGAGAGGGAAAACCATAAATAGTTTCCCAAAACCCAAACTACCAAAATCCATGGTATGGAAAAACCCAATGCCTCTATGACGAAATTATTCAATGCACTATGATAGTAGCTCGTAATTATTCTATACTACCTAGTGTATAGGAATGAGAAAGTTATATAATGAATTCAAACCACTATTTAATTTATATTGTCACAAGTAACCTCCCCTTAACATGTCCCTATAAATAATATTCTAAGTTACAAGGAGAAAATTTTATTTTCCTAAAACATCTAGTAATGTTACAATCTTCCACAAACATCCATAAATCAATCCAAAATCCAACATCATGAACCCAATGTCCATTTTCCTAAGTTTTGTGATTCAAACATCCAAAATCAACCTCCAATCTTTGAAGTCAAATCCAAAATCCGTCAAAATAAAATCCTAAACTAAAGTTAGATGTTCCTATATCCACATCCTAATTCAAACCATCAAATCCCTCACTCATAATCCCTTAATCCTAATACTTACAATAATCCAAATCCACCATCAAACAAAATCAACCCTTTTATAACTATCTAAATACAAACCATAATTAAGATCAATACCTTAAACCAAATTCAAAAATTCAATCCTTAACTAGGAAATTTTCCTATCCTAAGTATAGTCATATGATCAAATCAATCCTTACTTAGGAACCTTTCCTATCATGTTCAAGTATAGAAAATACAATAAAAATGAATCATCCTGAGGTCTTTACCCCTTGATTATCCACCTCAATCAAGCCCAAACCAACCTTGGTCATCACTAATCCAATCTTTCAATTGAATTCCAAAATCCAAAAGTCATCCAAAATTTGATCTTTTGAAAAAAAAATCACAAGATCTTGGATATCAAAACACATATTAAGGTTTAGTCCCTTCAAATCCAAATCCAATGAAATCTAATCCGGAACCCATAAATTTTCCTCTCATTGGAAATTATAGATCCAAATTTTTATCTTAATCCATGATCCAATCCCAAATATTCATCTCAATCCAACATCATCCATCTTGACTACTCACACTAACCCTCACCCCATCATCCAAATCCAATCCCCAAACCATAATATAATCCAAAATATAGGAAATCAAATCATAAATCAAGAAAAATCCTAAAATCCTAAATATTAATCCACCCACTCATCTTAATCCTAAATCAACCAATCCACCCATTACTAAAATCCGTCCAAATCAAAACCAAATTAAATTTCAAAAATTTAATATCATCCATCCAATCCTAATATAAATGTTTCTTAAGGCCTTATTCAATCTTAAGTTGCAATCCAAAGCAATATCCAAATCAATTTTTCTTAGGAATATTTCCTCTCCCATGTATAGTTTTCGAATCAATTATTTATTAAGAAATTTGTATATCCTAAGCACATAAAATAAACCAAATTAAATCATCCTACAGTATAGATCCTTGATCCCTCATCCAATTAAACCCCAACCAACCCTATCCAACCCTTTGAATTCAAATGCCATACTTATCCAAAATTTTAGCTACGAAAATCACATCCCAAACCATTTGATATCAAATAAAATCTTAAATCCTACTCCCAAATAATCCTCTCACCCATCCCAATCCACATCCAAAATAATGACTCTATTTTATTTCAATGAATCCCTTCATCAATCTAAAAATCCCTTCTTTGATGATGATGATGCTACCTTTGTTGATCAAGAAGAATATGATCCTTATGAAAATAATGAGATTATTTTTGTCCAATACGAGTTCACTCATGAATCCTTAGATAACATTGGATTAAACAAGCTTGTCACAAGCTATAGTATCACAAGAATTAGCCATCAAGAACACACAAAACAAGAAATGAATAGCATAATATTTTTCCACTCGTAAAGATGCTAGATAGATTGACAAGGAGAAGTTGTAGTTGGGATTTGGGATTCCAAAAGATGAGTCACAAATTGATAAAAATAATGACTTAGTTTTAGATAGAATCCTTTGATATTGAAGTCTAGATACAAGGCATATTGTACATTTTTGTTCCACTATTGTTTGTTGAACTATGAAACATTGAAATCAAGTATTTTATATTTATTTTTTTCTTGCCATGCTTGAATTGATGTATTATATGATTAATTAAATTATGAATCTCTAGAGTCTCAATTGAAGAAATTGAAAATACTATTAGATCCTTGGCCAATGGTAAATCATCGGGGGCAGATGGGTTGGTTGCGGAATTCTACAAGACCAATATTGAGTGGATAGGTGTAGAGCTATTGGAAGTGTATAATTGTACATTTCAAAACAATTCAATGGGACCTGATATGAATAGGGGCATCATCAAGTTGATCCCCAAAGAGGGTGACAAAAAACATGTAAAAACTTGAGACCAATAACAATTTTAAATGTCTCATACAATTTTCTAGCTAAAACTCTAGTTAGGAGATTAGCTGGGGTACTTGGGAAAGGGGTGATCCCACAATACTAGTTTACAATTTTTGGCCAAATTGGACATTGAATTGAATTTTTTTAACTAAATATTAACTTTTGGGCACCTATAGCGGCTAAACCATGAGGAATTTGAAGATGATGCAAACTAGTGATTTGTGACATTTTGTCTATAGATTCTAAATATGTTTTTTTTTCAAAATGTTTGGAATTAGATTGCACTTCTTTTTCCATATCCTTTGAAAGCTAGTTTTTAACAATAAACACCATTTTTAAAGAGTGACGTTATTGGCTAACACATAACTTTTTTTCTATGAAGGATAAAATTCTATTTTTTTCAAATTTAGATTCGTAACTATGATATCTAGTGCATGAAATTGGTTTCATAGCATTTCATTGAATATTTTTTTTCTTAATTAAGTTTCAAAGTCAAACCAGTTACAATTTAGACATGATTTACTTGCTAACACAACTTTTTTTGTATGTATTGAAATTCAATTTTTTTACATCAATATCTAGTGCACTGATATTTTTCAAATTATTTTTTGATAATCTACTATTTTTCCACATGTGCAGAACAAAGAGCTTGATTTTCGATGAAAAACCTATGTTTAATCAAACTAAAAAAATAATACATAATAAAACCAAAACATATTAAAACTATATTCAATGGATAGATCGTTCTGAGGACTACCATCATCCAAGTGGGTTTGTGAAGACTCCTCCATTTTCATCCTCAACCCAAGCTTTAAAAGGATTTTTTTTGCAAAAAATTGGTGCAAGAGGGGGAGAATGGGGAAAAAGGGGGGTTCGCTTGAACCCCCCTTCGAGTGAACCCCCCTTGACCCTTTGAGCGAAGGGGGTTTCGAGTGAACCCCCCTTTTTTAAAAAATTCCGTTTGTTTCCATTTTGGACAATGTGCAAAATGTGGGTCCCATCATTAAAGAGGGTTCGCTAGAAGGGGGGTTCAAGCGAACCCATTCTAGGTTAGAGCGAACCCCCCATTCGTGTGAACCCTCCAAAAACCAAAATTTTCTTCATGGGGGCATTTTTGCAATTTTTCTTCCTCAACGAAATTGTAAACTAGTTTTGTGGGATCACCCAAAGTTGTGTCAGTAACCAAAAACTGGTTTCATTCCAGGGAGATACATTTTAGAGAATTTGATTACTAGTTGGGAAGGGATGAATTAGGCAAAACATGATAACCAAAATGCAGCAATGATACCTCTGGATTTTGAAAAAGCTTATGATAGAATTAAGTGGCCTTTTGTCTTGGAAATGTTGAGGGCTTTTGGATTCCCAGGAAAATTTTGTAAATGGATTAACATCCTATTTAATGATGCCTCCACCCAAGTGGATGTCAATGGAGAGTACGTTGAACCTATGATGCTTCAAAGGTCCATCAAACAAGGTTGTCCCATTGCACTAGCCCTATTTGTCATTGTTGTTGATGCTATGCATTATGTGTTGAGAACCAACTTGATTTCCCCACCGGTTCATGGTATCATGCTCCCTAATAATGATCAACTTCTTAATGCTGAATTTATTGATGACACTCCTCTTTTCATTGAGTTATTTGAGGTCAACTTTAACAAAACCATTAAAAGGCTACAAATATTTTATGCTACTTTTGGTTCTAAGTTATCCCCTCGCAAATCCACTGTGATTGGATGGACCAAATACCCTCCACTCTGGCTAGAAACGAAGGGTTGGAAATGGATTGATTCACATAAAGTAATTAAATACTTAGGTATTTTGTTTGCAATCTCTCCATCTTTGAAGAATATGTGGGAGTGACTCTTTCAAAAAATTGAAAAGAAGTATCAAATGGAAAACTCATATCTTATCTCTTATTGGTATACTTCAGGTTGCTCAAAAATTTATTGCTTCCCATGCAGTCTATCATTTCTCAGCTTGGCTTTTTGCTAATGTTTAGTTTAATAAATTACAAAAAATCATGAGGGAATTCCTTTGGTGTGATGGAAAAGGAAACCAAAAGAGGCATAATGTTAAATGGTCTTGATGTTGCTTTCCCAAAAATATGGGAGGCCTAGGCTTAAAAGACTTGAGAACTCAAGGTTTGGCTCTAGCTACTAAATGGATTATCAAAGTTATTGAAGGGGAAGAACCATGGAAATTTTTTATTGGAAACAATCTAAGGCTTTCTAAACCAAAAAAATGTAAACTATGGACTCCATTACATATTCAAGATATACTCTTCATGCACAATTTGAGGTTAATGTCTTTGTCTCTCATGTTTTTTCCACCTTATGGAAGGCATGGAGTTTGGTGAGGAGTTTAATTTTGAATGGGGAGGCAATTGGGGTCACTCCTCCACATTGTGTTGCCAATAGATCAATATGGTGGAATATTGCACATAATGGGAAACCCCTTGCACTTACATAGGGTTGTTGTGCTAAGGCTTGGCACTCATTGGGTATTAGTAACTTCCAAGATTTATTAATGAATGATAAAGTGATGTCTTGGGAACATTTGAGGGTTGAGTTTGGTTGCCCTGTCTCACATAAGAAAACCTATTCCATGATTTGCATTGGTTTTGGGGATGGCTTGCAAGGGAAATTTTTGAATGATATTGGTGTGATTAACCTAATCAGATGGAAGGATGGCTCTAAACTACATGATATTTCAATCATCAAAATCTACATGATGCTAACTAGTTTGAGGGAGGTCTATGATTGGCTAAACCATTCTTGGAACCTCAATTGGTCTCACAACAAATGGTCTTATATCTTAATCCATATATGGCATAATTCAAGAGAACCTAAGAAAGCATGTTTTCATTGGATTTTACTCCTCAAAAAGCTTGTGGTTGGCCTTGTTCTTCAATAGTATGGTTTTTCTTATAGAACCCATGACTATTGTGGCAAGCTTGAAACTTTTGAACATCTTTTTTTACTGTAAACTCTCTAATACTCTTCGGTCCTTAGTTGTTGGTTAACTTGTGGATTGGATTGGGAAAAATGGTTTTTCTTGGCATAAAATTTTAGCTGGCTATGTGGATGCTTTTAATCCTAATTTAAATAGGTTTTGGATTGTGCTTCTAATAATATCTTTTGGTTTTTGTGGAAGAAGAGAAATGAAGAGATATTTGAGGGAAAAACGAGATTGCTTATTGAGTTTGATAGTAAACTCACTTTCTTGCCTATTATGATGCAAGTTTCTGTTGTATTGGGCATAACTACGAATTGGTTCATGATCTTGCTAAAGGAAGGAGTCACTCTTGTTTACAAAACATAAATACAATCAACCCATTTCTTCCCTCAGGGAAGGAATAACTTGAATCAAGAGGAGTTGAAGTTGTTGCATGAGTTTATGGAAGAAACGAAGATTGTTGCCCTTGATCTTGAAGAGAAGAGGTGCAAGGAACTGCGAAAGCTTGATCCTAAAGAGATTCCTAAAAATGTGTTAGAGCCCCCTCTAGGAGCATTTGACTGTGATGAAGGAAAATGCAACAACAATATCATAGGGGCTTGGGACTAATTCACCTTTCTTGATAGTGTCTGTTGATAAAACGAAATTTAAGCTGCCTATAGTCTTATATGTTTTGATATGTTAAAAACAATGCTACTTGATAATTATATATTTTTATATGTAAACAACATTGTTACTCATTATTATATTTTGATATGTAGCAACACTGATATAATTTGGGGCTATTACTCCTCATAATGTACTCTATTTTGATAAACTATCTTTGATAGAAAAATAAAATCTCTAGACTCTAAACTTAAATTTTGATATCATGTGTAGATAAACTTTTAAAATTTTGAGTGAATTTCTCTCTATCTATAATATTTTTAAAACATGTATGTGTCTGTTGTCCCCCACCATTCCAAAAATGTCCCTCATGACTATTATTCTAGAAATGCACCATGTCCTTTGACAGTCTATTTATAAATCTATCTTTTTTTCTTTTTTTTATTTGTTGTGTGTGTGCATGCATGCATGTGCATGTGTCCATGTTTATATGTGGTATACTTAGATAATATTTAATTGCTATTGTAAATAAAGATAATATTCAATATAAATTTGGATAATATAACAATTACGATACCTAAAGTTTTAAAAACTACAATATTTATTTGAAATGCAAAACTTCTAATCTTAAATAAACTAATTGACTTTTTGTTTCATAAAAAAAAAGACATTTTTCTTAGTGATTAAGTAAATATAATAATCAATAATCACTAATACTTTTAATTGATCCTTATCAACAATAATTGAAAACAATAATAAAAACTAAACATACAACAAACTCTTACACGATTACACTCAAAAACACCATCAATCATTATCATACATATAAAATTAATTAATTTGTAATTACGCCGAAGGCGTCCCATGCTTAGTATTTGGGAGGGCTTTTTGCGTCCGACGGTTTAGAATCGTGCACAGGCAATCGCCTGCGACCAAATGCATCTGAGCGGTTGAATGTCTTTCCCCGGATGGCACAGAGGTTATTGCAGAAGACGAAAATATCTACATAGCAGTTATTGCAGAGTCGGCCTCCTTGACAGCACGATAGAATGCCCCTTTCGGCGTGTCACTCATTGAGCTTTCCTGTGTTCAATGTCGCATTAACTCCTTTCAAAATATCTGCCCTCTTAATATATGCGTTAGTTTGGTTAGCTTATTTTTTATCACCGGCATCAAGAGATATTTGTGCAGAATCGTGAGGTAAGGCGCATTTCTGTTGCCCTTAATGATTTCCACTCCATTTTTTACTCCTTATTCCGCCGCTAATGCTTTCCGCCCCTTAACTGTGAACAGATTGAAGCAGCAACAGTAACAACTTCGGGTTTGTTGAAAATTTCCTGCAACCTCTGCCCATTTTCTTCCATTCGCATCATTGACAGATCGACATAATTGGCACAGAATATGTAGGTAAGTCACTTCCAGTTTATCGTATTCGAATTATCTAGGGTTTTCCTTTTATATCTTGCTACATTATACAGTATCGCTACTGTTCAGCATAATAGGTATTTAGGAAAAGAAAACATACACCCTGCAGCAATCCATTAATGAGTCCAGAGTGGTCACGCCATGTAATACATTGGCCACTCAACTTGTGAGAACTCATTACACACATTGCATGATACTCTTGTATGATGATGTGCTTGTGAGGAGTTGTTTGCAAAAGTGAGTCTTCAATGTTTCCTTTGACAATAGGCTGCCCCTGTCCTCTATTCATGGCAGATTATTCGTCTCCATTGTAAAATGTCCATTATGTTCTTATCAATTTATGACTATTTTGATCATTAGACTGGCCCTTTATTTTATGTGTGACTGTCCTAATTATTCTTATAGCTGAGTGACTAATGGTAATTACCCCTTTGACTATCATTCCTTTAGGATTCACATGAATATCTTCACTATTCTGAGTATTTTACTGCCCTCCTATGTTCAAAGTAAATGGTCATTTCTAGCTCAGATCAATGTCTTCTTTGCCCTATGGAGAGTGACTGAGGACTGCCTATGCTTTTGAAGATGACCAGGCTGTTCTTAACCAGCATGGTTGTCCTTATCTCATAAGGGCTTCAACAATATTGATTTGTCCCTTCCAATCTCTACCCTCTTGCTGATTGTCCTAAGCTTATAGGAATGTATTGAATTCATGAATTATGTCCTTCATTGACTATCATAATAGTCCTACTCTGCCCTTGCAAGGTGAATTTGTACATAGTGAATGTTACTCCTATTAATGCTATTCAAATGCTCTCCAAACTCTGTCCACTTTTCCAAAACTCCCTTTGACAATCTTGCTATCTTTTTATGGTGACTATTCAACCTGCATATGCCTGTCTTCTTTCATTTGAACTTTCCCATGATCCCTTATCAAAGCCTTTTTCTAAGTCTTTTCCATGAGAATGACTGTCCCTTAATCATTCTTCAGAGTCACAGTGCATTCTTGGGAATCATATCATTTTTACTAGTGTCTTTTTATGCCACTTTCCTCTCATAGCTTCACTGTCATTTTCCTTGCACATAGAACTATGAAATCACTTTCCATGACTGTGAAGGAACTTTTCATGACTTTTTCCATCTAAATGAAAATTCTTTGTCTTCTTTCTATGATTGTCTTTTTTCCTTCGATGGTGATTAGTATGTCTATTATTTTAATGACTATCCATTTCTTCTACAAACTGCCTCTTTGAATGGATTGCTTTTACTTGTTGATGGAGTGACTTACACAGTTTAAAACTCTAACACCACAGTAATTTGTTGAGATGACTGCTCTTTACTTGTCATTTCATGGCCTTCAAACTCAGCTCTTAGCAATCCACCATTCCTTAGATCCACTTTTGTAATCTATGCATTCGGACTATCCTCAAACTTAAACTATCTTTGTCATGCAATGTCCCTTTGAAAACTTCCCTTTGCTCATTGAATCACTGTCTTCTTAACTAATAAGATTTTTCATCATTACTCATTTGTTCATCAATTATGATTGCTGCTCCTTTATTTATTGTCACAACAGTCAAAGCCTCATAGCCTCTTGAAGATATCAGGGTTGGTGAAATTTGTTTTGTATGCATCTTTACCACATAGACTATTGGCTTCACTTGTTTCATATCATAGTGCTGCATCATGCAAACTAAAACTTTATACTTGCTTCTATTTACTTGAAGATGTCTTCGTGGTATGGACTGTCCTTTCAAATCTATCACTGATATGCCTTACTGCACACTGCCATGCTTGTCTTTGAAACCTATTGCTGTTCCATTTATCACTTATCTATTCACTGTCCTCTATATGACTGTCATGAGGTTTAAAATTGTATAAAGGCTTGCCAAGGACTGAAAAAAATATATAAATGAGCAGTTGCTTCAATAACAAGGGAGACTTCTGAGGACTGAAAGATCTTTGGTAGCTGAGAGTGCTTGGAAATCTCACTGTTGGGTATTATGCTCATAATGTCAATATCAGAATAGTTGACCCGCTTTTATCATCTATCCCTCTTCTTGTCTATATGCAAAGCAAGTTTCCTATCTTTCTTATGATTATAACTCTTGAGACTGTGGAATTTGGTGAAGACTGTACACCTCTTATTGCATAATAACTGTCCATGAACACCTCATTTAACACCGACCTTTGGAATGACCCTTTTGTTCATTATTTAGGACTGTCCTCTCTTCACATCTTTTGAGAGCACTATGATTTCTCTTCTCTACTTTGACCATGCTTTTCATAGTCATGAGTCACATAGACCAGGCTGGCACAAGAAAGCAGTCCCACTATTAGGGTTTCATAGTGTGTTACCCCATTGCCAGGGTTTGATACAGTCATGGATGATTGTCAACAAGGTTTTACATTGAATCTATTGTGACTTTCATAAGGTCCCTGTCCCTAAATTGCATTCATCACTTTGACTGTCATGATCAGCCTATAAACTAGAATGACAAACTCAGACCATTGTAGAGACATTTTAATTTATATGATCTGTCATCATCATATGCCACTGTCTTAATACAGTTGATCATATTAGCATTTTTCCATTTGCACCATAAAGATCTTGGTGTATAGTCTTTATGTTCTCATAGATTTCTATAGCACTAATAGTCTTCTCTCCTTTTTTTTGTCTTTATTACAATATACAAGATGAATGATTTCAAAAAAAAGATGCATAGGAGAGAGAAGATGAACAACATGACTTTCATAGTAGATGTGGTGCATGTATATAGGAAAAGAGATTACATAGGGTATAAACTAACCGACCTGCTTTGCATGAGCTATATGAACTATAACTGGCAGATCAGGGCCCTGCAACTCAATGTCCTCATGAGAAATCTAACGCCCAGCCTCACCCTTGATAAACTCCATGAACTGAAGCATTGATGACTGCTCAACTTGCAGAGAAGCAGTGCCACCGTTATGAAACCCTAGAAGATTGAGAGAGGAGCTTGAGATTAGGAAAAGTTAAACCTCTTATAACATATTTTCCCTCTTTTCCTTTTGAAATGTAGAGTTTCTCTTTTCTTGACCTTTCCTCATAACTTGGCGTTTACCTTTGAGTTTGCTTTATTCCCTTGCATGTGAAAGCATTGTTTTCTACACCTTGGCATAGACATAATCTTCACTCTTTTTGATAAAAAACTTTTTAACAAGCTCTACCAAAGTAGAATTTCAGAAAAATTGACACGAAGCAAAATCAGTCTCCCTACAGCTTGTTGCTTCAATCTATTCATGATAAACAAAGAGTAGATCTATAAATATCCGGATTTAGAGCTATTGCGCTTCATACAAGATTTTTGCAGCCTTTTATAGGAAAATATTGGTTGCGAGTTAAAAATTGTTTTCATAGTAGTTAAACTGTATTGGAGCTTGTTGAGGTAGATATAATTTCTTTGATCCCATAGTAATGGAATAAGGATTCATTGCTACTTAGGTTGAAAATTTTCACCTAAAATAGGTTTTCTCTAAGTTAATTTGTCTGTTTTAGTTTTGAACATTGTTTGTTATGTTTCATTTTCATATTTTATAGTTGTTAGATCTTAGTGATTTATTATTGCACTTATTTTTTGAATATCAACAGTTATATTAGATAATAGAGATTAAAACACCATATCTATTTATTGATATGATTGAATGTGTGGATAATAGAGTGAAGAGTTAAGCCCATATATGATATTTCTTATCAAACGTATGGCCTTGCTCATGGAAAACCATGTGTTAGGAACAAAATTATATTACTTAAACCCAGATCATGAGTAACAACAGACTTGATAATCATTTTACAATTGGTGTTTACCACAAGTCCTTGGTTTAATTGATATAAACTACGGAGAATTCACTTAGCATGTTTATTAAGAAGATTATGATTTTGGAAACATGTTAGTTTGTTAGCTTGAGTTATCCAAAACACTCCCTCAATAAAACTAAATTGCAGATTTATTTCAAAGAACTTGAGTCCCTATACACCGTCCTGTACATTATGTGTCAAAAAACTTTTAATTTATTTTTTCCAAAGAACTAAATAGCAAACTGAATTTTAAGTGTTTGTTATATTATCATAACTGACAACCAGAAGCCCATGTTAAGTGGATTAATTTTGATACTATTAGTGGATTAATGTAATACTTTTAGTGAAAAACCTAATTTTAGGTAGCTGTAATTTTTGATATACTTAGATATATTTTTTAAATTGTCAATACTTTGAATCAATTATTCTTAGATCTACTTTTTTAAAAATGTCAATAGATTAAAAACGACGAATCTAAGTAGTTTGGTTTTGGATTGTCTCCCTTTTGAGCGGCCTCTACTTCTACATCGTTGCTAGCAGGGCACATTTTTGCCAAAGTCTTGCAGTAAGTCACTTGCCCAAACACATCATATTGACAGAACATGCTGAAAACAAAGAAATAGAAATTAGAAGACATCAAAAGTGAAAACATCCATATAAACCAACCATTGCCAATAAACCAAGATACATCATCAAATAATCAATTATCTATACTACAAAATTCAAATATAGTTTACATTTCTCATTATTTTTTGCTATATATTAAATCTTAAGAACTACACACATTATAGTTCGATAAATATTGTTTTCATATAGAAAACTCCAAGAAAGTCTTTTACTATATAGTTTGCATAAAAATTATCCCATTCACAAACCATTGGTTTTATAAACATGTAGATAAACTATGTGGCTATATGTTATCAATTTTGGTATTCACCATTAACATCAATCATACAATTAAGGAGCACCATAATTTGAGGTTTCATAAAACCAAATTCTAACACTCAAAACTTCTCCGCAGGCACAAAACTTCAACTACCTTTCACCATCTCAATGGCAACTTTAACTCCAAATGCCGTTCAAGAAATTCTTGCAGGAATGGTTGATCTTGACCCTTCATTACAGGTCACATCCATAAACGCTATACAACATGGTCAATCAACAAATGTTAAATACCGTATTGAACTCTCTGATGGTGTCCATACCCATCCAACTTTGCTTCCCAGCCAGTTCAACAATCTTGTTGTCGAAGAAGCGATGGCCATTGGGTCTATTGTCCGCCTTACAGAATATACTTCCAAGGTGTTCGAGAAATACACGTACGTCCAAACTTACTCTATTTTACAATATTGTTGTCATTCATTTATTTGATTTTCCTAAATCATTTACATTGTTCAATTTCAGGGCTCTAATTATCAACAATCTTGAAATGGTCTTGAATAAAGGACCACTCATTGGGACTCCAACTCCTCTTCTGCAAGCAACAAGTCATTTGCCACGTACTACCTCCCATGCCCCATTTGGTTTACAAAAAAATGCAATATCTACCGAAGAACCAGCCATACCCACTTCTGAATTACTTCCCATCAAATCTTTGACCCCATACTATAAGCAGTGGTCCATTGAGGGTAGAGCAGTAACAAAGAGTCCAATCCATGAGTTCCACAATGCTAACCGAGAAGGAAAAGTTTTTGGTTTCGACCTCATTGACAAAGAAGGCACCGAAATACATGTCACATGCTTCAATGAACTTGTTGATGAGTTCTATAATGTTGTGCAGTCTAATAGTGTATACATTATTTCTAATGGTCATGTACAAGTTGCTAATAAAAAATTTAGTAGCTCAATGAACCCATTTGAAATTTTCCTACACAAATCATCAACAATTACTCCTTCACTATGTGTAGAATCTACCATCCCCATGCAAAGCTTGCATATCATGAGCTTAGATTCCCTACTATCACTACCTATTAATTCTGTCGTTGATGTTCTAGGCATACTTTTATCTATCTCCCCTGCATCAACCATCCGTAAGAGAGATGGCTCTGAAACAGTAAAATGTACTGCAACAATCACAGACATGTCGTGCTTATCCATTGATGTTACACTTTGGGGCCGTCATTGTGAATTTGAAGGTAAAGAATTAAATACTATGCCTCTTCTACCAACCCCTCCAATTATCTTGATCAAGTCTGCACGTATAACTTCCTGGCGTGGAAAGGCTCTTGATACTATATTTGCTACTACAATTGTCATTAATCCAAAACTTTTAGAAGCGTCAACGTTGCATGACTGGTATGCCACTGTAGGGAATGAAACACCCTTCCTTTCACTCTCAATAGATCATCTTTCTTCCAACAAATTTTCAAATCCAATTGACATTGCAACGATCAACAGTACAAACTATCCTGTAAAAACAAATGTTTGTGTAAAAGCAAGCATTACAAAAGTCCACTTGGAAAACTTTTACTACCTCTCATGTCCTCTTATGGTGGGCAATAAGAGGTGTAAGAAGAAGGTTGTAGAAAATAACCCCAATAGTTTTCATTGCCCAAAGTGCTCTATTGATCTCTCTAGATGTGATTTTAGCTACATGGTCAAACTGGATATGGATGATGGAACAGGTGCCCTTGTTAAAGTCACTGCATTCGAAGGTCCTGCAAACACCTTGTTTGGCGTATCCGCTGAAAATTTTCAACTACTTCTAGCTGGACCTGATGCTGCTAAAGAGGTGTTGGATCAAGTTCTTGGGCACCAATTTTTCTTTGAAGTGGCCATTACATTGAATTCTTTTGCTGGGAAAGAAATACAAAGCTTTGTAATTACAGCAATAAAGCCTGTTTAAATAACTTTGCATCTACCTATTACTTTCCACAATTTTGTATACTATCTGGTTATGTTGTACAACTTTTGCTGATGTCAATACCTCCATATATAATCATGTATGCCTACAATTACAAGTAAGATGAATAAAATACTTTTTTGATACGACAATGTTATCTTCCAGACATGTTTTGCAATATGATTATAATTGTACCTCTTACTTTCCACAATAATGCATACTCTTTGCATATGTTGTACAACTTTCACTGCTATCAATACCACCAATTATGTAACCATGTCTGCATACAATTACAAGTGAAAAGAATAGAAAGACTTCTTCATACCACAATGTTAGAATTTGCACATGTTAGTCAATACATAGAATTAATACTTCAACCATTCTCCTTGCTCTTTTTGCAAACCTAAGTTAATTGTTTTCTTTCAACTTTATCATTAACTAATGCAAAAACAAAATTGCATTCATATGTTCCTCAGCAATCAATACCATGGAAAATCAAGTTCAAAGTATGGAAGCGCAACACTCTCATCGTAATCATCTAAAACGATTATGGTACCATGCAAATAAGGATTCTATTAATAGACGAAGAAGAGAAAAGCTTCATAGTAACCTTGCAAGCTCCTCCATAGTCCCACCTTGTCTTTCCAATAACCCTTCCCCGTTGCAACCACCAACACCTCAAATGCAGTCTACAATTCACCCCAATTCTCCCTCCCAAAACCACCATCCGCTACCACTTGCTTCAAACTATTACATTGCTAGGAATTCATTCCGTTCAAAGTTGGATAGCCTATCAAACATATCGACATGCCAAATATGCATGGAACGATATCCAGGAATAAATACTAGGCTTTTCAATGGTAGTAGTGCTTGTACAAGATGCATTTCAGAAAAAAAATGGCAACCGCTTCTCAAAGTGGAACAACATGGACCCTGGAGAGCAGCCTTCTTGTTTGCAACGCCTTACCCAGATTGAGGAGATGCTTATATCAAGAGTTAGCCCTGTCCTCCAAGTTACTTATGCAAGAGGAGGACAACTAAAATATAGTGGTCACACTATTTGTTTTCCTCAAGATATTACAATAATTGCAAATTACTTGCCACGCCATATACATGACTTGGATATACTCATAGTTAATAAAAGAAATGTTGATTCCCAACTGTACAACTTCTATGTTTGCAGATCACATGTTCATGAGGCTTTGCAATATAAGATCAATAATGACCCCTACTACAAAGATGTCCAATTAGATGAGACCTCTCTCTTATGCTTGCCTATTCCCTCTACTGACATCTCTGACCTTCTTAATACAACCTCATCTTCAAACCCCACTAATGTTACCTCCATGGAGACAGATAATACTATCGAAGAACAATTGGATGAGAATGTGCAAGCAACAACATCATTTGTGGCAAACTTGCCCCCTGCACGTACAGAAGTGCAAGAATTACGATCCTTGTTACAGTTAGGAGAAGGACGACCCACTCCTGCTATTGATTGGCCACCAGTTTCTCTTATGCCCCTCAATGAATACACCACAGAAGGATTGTTTGTTATGGCATTCCCAACATTGTTTCCAAAGGGCAGGGCTGCATTCAACCAACAAAGTATGAAAGAAGTCAAGCTACACGAATATGCTCTCCATCTTCTTCGATACCATGATAATAGATTTGGCCAACACCCACGATTTAGGTACTTCATTCTTAATATTCTTATGCGTCATCGTAGCCAGGCCACAGCTTCTGTGTTTGTTCAAAAACACTTTGAGAGTAGATTGCCAACAACAATTTTTGACTTGCGCCAAAGACTCAAGGATCTCCCCGATGAACACCTTGCAGACCAAGTCATGCGGTTCAGCTCAAAAATTCGTGGTACCCGCCCCTTCTGGACTCTTCGAAGAGGGGAGCTATCTGACATGGTTATTCAAGTTGGTTGTCCTACTCTATTCTTCACCCTTAGTGCTGCAGATACTAAATGGCCAGACTTACACAATGCCATGCCATCTACCGCACCAACAAATCCTACTGCACTTGCCCAGTGGAGAATCCAAAATATAGTGCAAAACCCACACCTCACTGCACTTTACATGCATCACCGATTTACTGCTTTTCGTGAGGAGGTCTTGGAGAAGATTCTTTGCACAAATGACTATTGGTATAGGTAATTACACTCCCCCTTTACCATTTATATTTACTTTTTTCGTACATCATTTGCTTTATAACATCTACTGTGTCCAGGTATGAATGGCAACATCGAGGATCTGCACATGTCCATGGTTTCCTTTGGCTCAAAGACGCACCTGATATTGCCAAATTGCAATGGAATAATCTTGCTTCAGTACAAAATGCAATTGACTACATTGACAAATATGTCTCTGCTTGGAACCCATCTCCCCACCAAAGCTCAATAGCAACATTTCCAAGATCTACCTTAGACAACCCTTGCTTAATGGACACAAGAATGATTATGTTGTCCAACCCTTCACATGACTACAATGAATTGCTCAATTGCGTGCAACGCCATACACGTTGCACCTTGCAAACATGCTTGCGGAAAAAAGGTGGTATACTTGAATGCCGCTATAAAGCCCCTTGGACCATGCAAGACAATTCAACCCTCTCAAATGACAGTGGGCAGCCAAAGCTCACCCCTGGCCGTAATGATGACCGAGTGAATCTACACAACCCCACTATCCTCTCTATTTGGCGTGCAAATGTAGATTGCCAGCCCGTTCTCTCAATTGATGCAGTGCTCAAATATATCGCAAAATATGCAGCTAAAGCTGAAACCAAATCCGAAACGTACCATGCAATGCTTTCTCGTATTTCAACATCTTTTGAGCCTGACAAGCCAGCACCAATAGCTTTTAGGAAAATGCTTGTTGACAACCTTGTCGATCGTGATATCAGTGCTCAAGAAAGTTGCCACCTTCTCTTAAAACTACCACTCTGCTTGTCTAGTCGGACATTTGTGTCTTTAAATGTCAACCGAAAGAACTATCAACGTGTTGCACTCTCATCCTCATGTACATCCCCACACACAAACTGTATTGATGCATACATGGCTCGCCCTATTACTTTGGAGGCAATGCCATTGATTGAAGTGACCCAAAAGTGGAGTTTCATAACATCCCGTAAAGCGAACCAATGGAAAGAGCGTTCCTCTACAGCAATTGTTCGGGTCTCGCCCCGCTTCACAAGTATTCCTCCCAAGGATGACCCAAGTTTCCACGACTTTTGTTGGAGTGAACTGGTTCTCTACAAACCTTTTCGTAACATTGCAGTTGACCTTGGTTCTTCACCATCTAAAATTGTGACACAGTGGGAGACACTAGCATGCACTTACCATCCATGGCATGTTCGCCGCATTCAACCAAATCTGGCCTCTAATATAGAACCCGACTCTCCTTCAAATGACGTAGAACCCCCACATCACTATAACCAATCTGAATGGAAAGTCTTGTCAAGTGTTCACCCAGGCCATCCACTCCACCTAGATGCACTTGACATGCTAGGTAATCGTGAGTTAGACCTTAACCATAATTGGAATACTCAATCCATAAATCCAATAGAACTCTCTCAAGCTTCCAACTTCATACAATCCAACCACACAACATATACAGTCCCCCTTCCACCCTTTGTAAATACCCAGGACGCCCTTTCATTCGAACAACAAAAAACACTGGATTTAGTGTTGTCACACCTATCCTCCACCACTAACCAACCACCACTAAAAATAATAGTTCAAGGGACTGCAGGAACTGGAAAGTCACACCTAATTAAACAAATCAGGTTTGCACTCAATTGTTCTGCTCCAAACGGGCAAACACCACTATTACTTCTTGCACCAACTGGTGTTGCAGCATTCAACATTGGAGCATCAACAATTCATTCTGCACTGTGTATTCCCATCAAAGAATTGGCTCCTTTGCAGGGCCAAGCACTAGCAAGCTTCCAAGAGAGAATGCACTTTGTTCGCTACATTTTAATAGACGAAATGAGCTTCATCGGGCCAAAATTGCTTGAACGAATTGACTATCGCTTACGCGAAGCTTTCCCAGCAAACAACCACTGCCCTTTTGGAGGTCGCTCAATCCTCTTGTTTGGAGACCTTGGCCAACTTCCACCAGTCAAAGACATTCCAATGTACTCTTCTACTTCCTATGGGGGGACACTATGGCAGAGTTTCCAAACTGTTTTTACACTAAACAAAATTTTTCGCCAAGCCGGAGAGGATCCCACTCAACTTCTATTTCGTAATCTTTTGTGCAATTTAAGAAAGGCTGAACCTACTATTGCTGATTGGCAACTGCTAATGTCAAGATCAAGCTCCACACTAACTCCTACTGAACAAAGTGCTTTCTTATCATCCATACATCTTTATGCAACCAATGAAAAGGTTTCACTCCATAATAAGCGTATGTTGTTGTCTCTAGCACAGCCCATTGCCATTGCCACTGCCGAGCAAATAGGGACCTCTTTCAATGCAAACCCAGATGATGAACAGCTCCAGCCTAAGATTCTACTTTGTGTCAACCAAAAGGTTATGCTATCTTGTAATCTGTGGACTGAAACTGGCCTTGTAAATGGGGCTCTTGGCATAGTAAAAAAAATTGTTTACAAGGAGACCGAAAAACCACCCCAACTCCCCTTGTTTGTTGTTGTTTGTTTCAACAATTACATTGGGCCTACCTGGGACACAAACAATCCCAAAGATGTCCCTATTACCCCAATTAGTCTTGGTGGTCGATGCCAAATCCCTCTTAAAATGGCATGGGCCTTAACCATACACAAATCACAAGGGCTTACACTTTAGATGGCCACCATTGACATAGGCAACATTGACCGTCAAGGCCTGACATTCACAGCAATTTCGAGAGTCACTCAGCTTTCTGGCATTCGTATCCACCCTGCTTTCACTTTTGAAAGATACACACGCATGCAACAAAACCGATATGTTGCTCGTAGGATCATCGAGGAACGACGATTGTCGGAACTTTCAGCCTCAACAGCTTCAGCTAGCCAAATTCTTTTCAGCTAAACAATACGTACTGGTACTTTCCCTTTTAGCTTAGTCCTTTGTCTTTCGTACTTCAACTATCCATTGTCTTCCTCACTTACCTCATTTTATTTCTACACTTCAACCATTTCAGCACACACTTTATAAACACAAAAAATTATCGTTTTGCATAGAGTTTTCTTTCAAAACTGTTCTCTTGACATTCATAAAATCTTCTAGGTTCTTCTACTTAGGCTATTGTTCCTCATACTTCTGGCCTCCTTCCACACTTACTGCTACATCCACTCTCGTGCTATGGTAAGTTGCCAATATGTATGCACAGACATACAAATTTATTTTTTTCCTATCTATTTTAAGTGGCTGATTTAATTTAATTTTGGTAGTTTGACATACCTTTGGCATGCAGATTTCAAACAGTTCCTTTTAAGCAGCTGATGCTCGTGCACCATTTCAATTTAGCCTTGTGTACCAATCTTACCTTAAATTTAGATATGCTAGAAAACATGACAAAGCTAGAGTATTTGGTCTTTTCTTTATGCTTGCCTTATTGCATCGCATATCAGGCCTCCTTGAAAGAGCTCCATTCAAGAGCTACCAGGTTAACCTGCTTACCAAAATCATTTACATATCTCATTAATCTCCAATTTCAGTCCAGAGTTATATTTTCTTCCAAGTTTTATACATAAACTACTAAAATACTAAAAACCACAACGGTTATTGATGGAGTACTAAACCTTCAAACACTGAAGATAAGTTTTGCAGATTTGCAGATTTGATTTTTCTAAAAGTGTTTGAACTGAAAGGTCACAACAAAGTTGAAATAATAGAAGGCTTACAACACTACAGATTCAAAAATTGAAGACCCTGCAGCTTCTAGCAGAAAATATTTCAGCTATTGGGCCTTGCATTCAAACGATTCAGCTAAACTACAATTTCTAGAGGTATAAATTTTTTATTGTTTTGTGATTTAATCGAGTCTTCGTTTTAGTCCAACAGTAAATAGCCAATATATTAACTTAAAATTCTTTTAACTTTTGTTAATTGTATGCTTTTTCTCGATTGTGGGGGATTTGCAGCTGTCTCACTACTTCAAATTCTTGTAACTTTTGTTAATTGTATACGCAATGGCCAACCTCAGAATAAAAAGGCAAGCAATTAATCCACGCAAAAATGAAATAGCCCATCTGAGAATACCAAGAAGCAATTTACTTTCTTGAATTCAAAGAAATAATAGATGATGTAACTATATTTTTCTGAATTGCTGCTCTTTTGCTATATAATTTGACAATGAAATCATCTATTTCTCCACCTTGAACAATTCTTGGAGCTGCTGCTACAGTTCAATATAACGTGATCGATACAATAGAAAACTATTTTATAGTTCTATTCATATTAACATTACGTCTTATTTCCAAGCACACTTTATTTCATATAATTTCATATTATTTTCTGTTTCCTGAATTGTTTTTATTGCTTTTTATCTATAGGTGAAAGATATACATAAGGAAAATAATTGTAAAGTCAAATGTAGAAGTCATTCCTACGAAGTTTTCTGGACCAAAGAAAATTGTTCCTATTTGTTCAAGAAAAGTGGTAAGTATCAAACTTTGTGAAATATGTGCTTTTACTTTTTGTGAAGTTCTTTCCTTTATATCCTTCTTCACATGATACCAAGGTTTTTAAGCTTCTCAGTTTATACAAGGTTTTAAATTACTATGGCCAGGAAATGCTTATTTTTCATGATGATTTGCAGAATATTCTTGCCTGGTTGATTATACTTTGTTTTGAGGATATATTTGTAGTGTCCTATGTTTCAAATTTAAAACAATAATGAAGTTTAATTTCAGGAGTTCTATATTAAAAGCTACAATACATATTTAAGGGTTAATCAGTCAACTCTCATTCATAAATTCACCCTTCAAACAGGGTATTTTGAAGTTATTTGCTTTTGTGAAAAGCTTCTTTGCTATAGTGGCTCTCTTTTTCTTCAAATGACAGCCAGATATTTGCATGAATAGTGGAAACAACAGAGTGCTAGGTGAGTTGATATTAAATAAATCAAAAAGTAGACAATTTTTCTTGTTATTTTTTTCTTGTATTAATATGTTACATGCCATTTGGGTCAAAATAGGAAATTTGACCAAAGAAGCACAATAGAAAGAAATTAGACAAAAGAAAAAAAAGTTGCAGGTCCAACAACAAAAAAAACATTCTAAAAATTAGAACCAGAAAATGAAATCAACTTGCAGTTACAACAGTCAAAAAGATATGAATATTTTACACTTCGTCCAATCTTTGTACTTTTCAGTACTTCCAATATTTGGAGTTTGTAGTCTTTGCAATTTTAATTTGTATCCTGTTCAATTATTATTTAATAAACATAATCTTAAATATTTACTTGCTGCATTCAATAAGACAAGATATCTTCAAATTTTTCTATCAAGATAGCTACATAATCTTTATCTTTACCTGAGATTCCTAACCTAATGTTCTCAAGCTTTTATTATTTTGAAGCTTTGTTTATGTGGTGTTCCAGCTGTTTTGTTTTCAGCAACGTAGTCTAGTAGTATTTAGAATTTTTTTCTCTGCTCTAATCAATGGAAAATGTATTGTGGCTCTTCAATATCAAAACTGTATACCAGATGTACGGGCCTGCAGATCCCTGGGCTTGATTTTTTCGTATAAACCCATTCTTTAGATGAGTACAATTTTATATTTCAGCAAAAAACAATGAAATGTGTCTTGACAAACTTGTGCTGTTTTGAATAACAACTCTTAAAGTTAGAATAATGCCTAGGTTATAAGAGTGTTTATATATGTTGATGTAGGTCAAGAAACTTCAACACTTTACGCTGTCACAAACACACTTGATTCCAAATTTACAATTCTACAATTTTCACCGCCATTCACAATTTTATTGACAAATGCTTTTGTCAATTATAATCAATCAAATTCATTTCCCAATTTACTACAGACATACAGTTCTAATTGATCTCAAATTTAAAATAACTTAAGAAATTAATTTCAATTTACCACTCTTTCAATTTACATAATTTACAGACTGCTTCTATGAATTTATTCTTCTATAGACATCCTTCCTTTACCACACATCTGCCTCTATATGCACATAACTCCATTTCTCTTTGCTATCTAGCTCTTTCTTATATTTTTCTTTATTCAACTTAAAACCAACTGCTGCTATGGTATGTTGATGATGTCCTTGTTACTTACAGCCTTTCCATAAGAGTAACTATATTTGTAAGGCCATAGCAGACAACAGTTAGATTAGTGGGTTTGTTGATGATGTTGGTATATTGTCCCACTATTGTTATTTCATTTTGTTTTGGAATATTAGGATTACAAAGCTATGTACTCTACTGGAATGAAGGCTAGTGCACTGATTTAATTTACCTTGTTGATTTAGGCACGTATTATTGCATTGAATGCACAAAATTTCTTCAAAAATGGAGGGAATATTGTAATATCTATCAAGGTATGCTTTACTCCCATCTTTTGAGTTTCTTTAATGTATCAAAGAGAATTTGGAGGATGTTTTCTGTTATCAGTTTATTGCTTACACGATTTTGAAGGCGAATTGCATTGACTCAACTATTCCAGTAGATGTAGTTTTTGCTCACGAAGTTGCAAAAGGAGCAGTTCAAACCATCCGAGCAGAGGACACTAGAACCTTTTGAAAGAGATCATCCTTGTGTTGTAGGCGGATATAGGGTGCCAAAGAAGCAAAAAAGCAATTGTTGCTGCTTAAAATTGTTTTATTAAAAAATGGAGTGGATGCCTTATGAGAATGTTTTGGTTCTATTACTAGCAATTGTGTAAGACTTTACGGGTTTGCATTATATACCAGTATTTCATAATATTTATTTTGATGATGCCTTGCTGATTCTTGGCATTTTTTGCATTGTCTCATCTATGTTAATTTTATGTACTCATGTGACTATTATCACTTTCAAATTATCACTATATTCTCTGATTTTCTTTTTATCTTTGTACAAGACAAAGACCCTTTATATCTTAACCTTAATGAATTCTCAAATTTTTACTTACTATTATCACTATATTCTCTTCGGCGTCCCCATTGCACCCCACAGGTGCGATTGCTAGTTTTTATATTTTAAAAAATGAAGAAGCTGACATAGACATCAATCAATAGCCATCTAACCCAACCAACCCGTCTCTACTACGTTCTAGGGAGCTTCCATAGTCTCATCTTCTATGTGTAGTTCACGCTAGGGTTCTGACGTCACCATCACCAACATAGTATAACGTTTGAATTTTCTGTGTGACGTCATATTTTATACGGCAAGTTACAACTGCTTGCCGAATTCTCTTATTAAAAAATAGTAGAAAAAAATTAAAAATTAGCTAATCATTGTGGAAACGGTTGGAACGTTTATTTTAGGGTAATTTTGTACGGCGGTATGTACGCCGTCGACAGCTGCAACACCAAAGCTGACGCCAATGTTTCCTGGTCTTCGCATGAACCCCAACTAAGGCTGAAGACTGGAGCCATTATCTTAAAAAGAGTTTATTATATATTAAATTTTGTTGAATGTAATGATTCGATTTTTAAAAAGATATGGTATTTGATATTTTATTATAAAATATATTTAAATATTTAAATACATTAATTAATATAAAAGTTAGGTCGATTATAATCATGTCCTTCAAAAGTGAATTCAAAAGAGTAATTTTGAATGAATAATTATCTTATTAGCCTCAAACCTGGGAAGAGAAAAGATCCCGTTTTAATGGGTTTGGGTGGGTTGCTCAAGTTAATGGTTTATAAAGAGTTTATTATATATTAAATTTTGTTGAATGTAAATATTCAATTTTCAAAAAGATATGGTATTTGATATTTTATTATAAAATATATTTAAATATTTAAATATTTAATTATATTAATTAATATAAAAGTTAGGTCGATTAGAATCATGTTCTTCAAAAGTGGATTATGAGACAAAGTTGACCGATCATGTCTTAATACTTGGACAACTTTTTTTAGATGAAATAGAATGACCACTCATGTCTTAATACTTGAAGACAACTTTTTCTTAGATGAAATAGAGCATATGTATTCCTTTTGTTTAAAAAATTCAAGTCTATCCAAAAAAAGTTCAATGTTCCAAAGCCACTCACATAAAAGATAAAAAGGTTGCATGAAATAACCTCAACCTTTAAAAAAAATTATAATAATAAAATTATGATAAGATACTAAGTTGAAAGAACTATTAAACCCGTACATAAAAGAGAGTCTCTATTATTAAGGTGACCCTGGATTTCATTAATTAATAATTGTCACAAAAATTATTTAATAGATAAATTTAACTATCAAATGTAAATCTTGGTGAAATAATTGGCCCTATCATAACATTTTTTATTTGAGCATATTGTGTTTCAATGTTGGTCTTCTTGGTTCTCTTCTATTTTTCAGGACATTGTGCTTGTGGTACTTGGAGGTTTTCATCTCTATTTTAATCTTAGGCAACTACATTTAGAACTTTCTCTTTTATTCCCATTTCCCTATTGCATTTGTGAACTCCTAGAGGTTTGTTGGCACTTGTTGAGTTCTACATTTCCTTGGACAATTTGAATGCACGCTAGTTTATTGCTTCTTGTAGACTTGGAAGTGATATCCATAGATTTTACTTTGCTACTCTTAGTTCTAGATATGGTTAGGCTAAATGCACACACATTTTATTTCCTTCTTCATCATTATTTCCTATGGAAACTAAAAGCTAGAATAGGGGCTTGATCATTTTTGACAAACTCCCAAATAGTTAAAAAAAAAAAAAATTCATGCTACAAGTTTTCAAAGCATTCAAATGCATAGAGGATTATTTGTAATTTTCTCTATTCTTGTTCATCTTGTAATTTTATTTGATTTAGCTAGTTTAGCTTTATTTATATCATTTATTTAGTTATAAATGGTATTTGTCTTCTTTTTTGTTTTGGTTTTATTTGTTTTATGTTTTGTAGAAAAATAACTTTCTAGGATGATAGCATGTGAGTAGGATGAGAACACATTGCATGAATGTCTAGTGTTCAAGACAACAAGCTTCTAAGGTTGATTACTAAGTACATCTCGAGTCCTTATTTGTTGTGAGTTTAGTTTTTTAGTTATGCTAATCAAACTTTAGTAAATTGTATTTTAACCCAACCCTTCATCCTTTCCTCTAACATAGTTTAAGTAGGAGGGAATTTATTTTAGGTAGGATTTTGTCTAATTTCTATTAGTATAGTAGTAGACTAAATCAAATATTTCATTTCATTTTAATCTTGTCTAGAAAGTGAGGTATGGAATAGTTATGAAATTTGGACATTTTCAGGTAAATAAAACAATTCAATCCATGTGTTCACAATTTTGGTGAACCTAACTATTTTTTGAACCTAATTGTTTATGAACCTTCTTACATTCTCAAATTCTAGCCTTTATGTTGTTGACATTCATAATACTTTTTTTTTTTATGATTTTCACCACACACTCTTTATTTTGATAGGATTATTTGCAGAAGCTATCAAAAATCTTCTGAAACCTTCTTTATAGCACAGTACCATAACTCCTATGTGTACAAGTTTTGAATTCTCTAATGTTGATTTTGATCCAACTACTACAACCCTTATGGCCTTACCTAAATCTCCTACTACATTTCATGACATAAAGGCAAGCTTCAACCATGAGGCTAGGCCCTCCATACAAAATTCAAGGCTTGGGTCTATAGATCACCTTATTGGTGATAAGGACACACATAGCATTATGGGTTCCATTTTGGATGCCATGTAAACAATGTTGTGTCATCACACATAAGGTCTTTATTTCTTGTGTGGTATAACATTTATAGTCAATAGTGACTCACCTACTAAGTACATTCAAGATTCAAATTATAATATAAAAAATAAACAAATTTCTACATCGCTTCCTACACAAAATGTTCACATGAAAAATCTCATGTATATGGCCCCTTCCATAGATCAACCTTGTAATATAGGCCCTTCTTCTAGGATGTAACATAACCCCATCTATTCATATGGGATTGTTCCTCTATCCTAGTCTTCCCCATTCAAATTTGCAATTGGGACTTAGAGTAGCCTTTGCTCTCACAATCCTTCACTATACTTGGTTTTCTTGGTACCACTTCCATCACTGTTACTTCTACCATACATTTACACATGATTGATCTAGTGATAAATTACTTAATGTAAAATATGGGTAGTTTGTAATAAAAACTTACTTTTCTATCTACTTTATTTGCAATCACTTACCACCCCTATCATTTTCATAGTCAATTATGAGTTGAAATCCTTTCTACACCTCTTCCTATCAAATTTGAGGTCCCACAGTTTGAGAAGTATAATAAAAAAGGTGGTCCACAGTCACAGATGTTTGCACTTATCATGTGTAGTGACTTCATTTTTGTAGATAGTTGTAATTATTCTCATAGTCTTTGAAAGACACTATAGTGGATTAGTTGTTCTCCTTATTTGATCATTCCATTCATTCATGCGATCAATTGGTAAATCTCTTTCTTTAACAATTCCAACTAAAAATAGGCCCCCAAATAAATTTTACTTAGTGCATTATTAATGAGGTTCTAATGAAAAGGTAACTAATTCCATATTTCAGAGTTATCAATCTTAATTTTTATCAATTCTATAAGCTCTCCTATATTTAGACATGCAAAGGGTTTTGTTGTGCCTTTCACCCATGCCCCATTTTGTTTTTTGACTAGGGGGGCCCTTTTCTTTTTTCTTGCCTTGTTGTCTTTAATTTCTTTCTATTCCCTTCTTTCCTTTTTCTCCTTTTCCTCTTTTTTCCTTTTTTTTTCTTTCTTTCCTTTTTCCCTTTCTTCTAAGTGTTATGTCAGGTTTCAAAGTTTTGGGTTACTCGATATTGGCATGCCAAAAGGATTGGGCCTGAACCCCAACATTTGTTCGTCGCTTTATCATTGTGTCGTTGGTTTTGGTTTTTTGTTGTTGGATTGTTGGTCTAAAAAACCCCCGATCCTAAAAGCCCGACATCGATAACATCTTGTCACCTTGACTATCATGCTAGTCACATAGGTCAGACACATTTAAATCTACTGACAAGGAATTTAGTGAGTCATTAATGGAGGTTAATTAGGGTTACCGAGTGAGTTTATAGGTTAATGAAAAGTCTTTTTCATTTACCTTGTGCATTTGAAGTATTTTTTGAGCTCTGCAATTTCCAAGCGATCTCCTGCAAATCCTCACACACACCTTTGTCTACCATTATTGTCTAATCTTGTGTTGGTTAGGTGTTTGGGTGGTTGCTTTTTCATCGTCTCTATTCTATTTCATTGTTGCATGTATTTGTGTTTGTTCTTGCACCCTTATTAGGTACCTGCATCATGATTTATTCAAGTTTTTCTTCAAAATCATGGAATCATTTTGATTTTCATTCATGGGTTTTTATTTGTTTGTCATTTGGTTGATTCAGTGACCCCATCCTTTTGTTTTTCCTTCATTTTTTTCATTTTTTTCATTTTTTCATTTTTTCCTTTGTTCTTAGTTGTTTCCTTTCAATTTTGTTTTTAGGTTTTTCCAAATCGTGTTTTATTCTAGCACATCAGTCGATGATGTTTATGACATCATTGTATCAGGCATCAAACTTTTCCCTTGCAAGGTTATCTTCATGCCTTAGTGTTTTTTGAGGTTTCGATCCTTCAAGCCTCGGATGCCGATAGTTTGATCTATCCTTTATCTGGCAATACAATATATGTTAGGCCAAACCCCCAACATCCAATGTCTGATTCCCTTTTCATGCCTTAGTGAATTTTGGTATCACCCCTTCAAAAATTGGGTTTTGGTAGTTCAACTTATGCTCTACTTGCTAATTATATGTGGTAAGTTGAATGTTTGACCCTTGAAGTCTAACCCCTTTAGCCTTAGAGGAAACCAAATTTTGAATTATCAGATGTTGAGAATTGGGAATATCTTTTGCCAGTTACTTGCTAATTAAGACAAAAATTAAGTGATATCTTTGAACCCTGATCACTGGTACATTAAGAGAAAAAAGGCTTTATTGAAATGAGTTAGAGTAAATCAAGTGTTGTTAATTGGAATTTTCCTTCAAAAAATGTCTTTTATGATAGAACACAAGTGAAGCATTTGATCCCCAATCCCTAAAATGAGAGTCTTAAGTTGAAACATGTAATGCCCCGCCAAGCAACCCCAAAGGATACTAATACATCTAACATTTATGGCACCAATTTTTTTTTTTAAAGTACTAACATACATCATAATAATCATATATCACATGAAATGAAACTAAACATGAACCACATATAACAAATCCCTCGGGTTTACATGACTGCATTACTTTTCACAACAACATCATTACATCAAATGGAAGGTAAGTATACACCAGTAACCATAAGATAACATGAACATGGACAATACATTAATCAAGGATTACAATATTGCAATGTTGCTTCCCAACATGAATGGGGAAGATACAATAAAATGGAATGATACATTTAAAATGAAGGAGTACAAAGCTGCAATACTGGATCCAACTCTGGTTCAACTCAAGAGTCACTGCAAGGTACAATTTTGCACTTCTCGATCGACGACTGGGGACCCAATGGGGTGCATAGCACGTTCCACCCAACCACGTGGACCCTAAGGCCCACCCCCGTGCTAAGAGATGACAATCTGAAGGATCCCAACAATAACCATCAAATAAAACAAGGATACAAGACTTCACAACAAGATCCACAATAACATAAGGCAATCTCCAGCACAAGATATAACCAACACAAGATGTGCCCAACATAAGGAATAACCAATAAAGCATCAACATACAAATGCCAACATGTGCTTCCAGAGGCTCAAGAATAACATAGAGGGAAACAAAGCATTCATGGTTGTTAAAGGAAGAGTGTCATCGCAATATCGCATGGGTTACCCTGGCGAATCTTCCCAGGCCCTGGCCCCCAACTTGGGTTACCCTGGTGACTTCTTACGAAACCCGGCCCCACATGCAATCCAATGTGGAATCGATTATCTTTCATAAAGACAAGATAATGATCTTGCCATTCCAAGCCTTCTCAACTCATCCCCAAGTCTGAACTAGCCCTTGAGTCCATGAGCGAGGCATAATTTATACAGTTAAGTGTTTTAGACTACCTAATGTATTGATTTAGTCTTCACTTATTAGACTAACTCCACATGAGTTACCCAGGCACCACTTTGTGTGCTGGCCCCCATGAAGAGCCACTCTCCACTAACAACATATCGCAAAAACACAACAAGAAAAGCCAACTTGCACTAGAAACCTAATTCAATAAAATAACTGCATCAAGTGAGGCATGCACCATCTCACGATAGGAATTCAAAGTAACAAAAAACACATTCAAGTGCAAGGATCAAAGCCACATAAAAACAATCCAAGTGCAATATCAATCTTCATCTAAGTAATAGATTCATAAAATCACCCACTATCCGGTGAATCAACATAAAACTCAAATAAATACTTCAAACTCGGTATGGGTTACCCAAGGCGAATCCTCCTAAGTCGCCGGACCCCCATACCAACTCTTGCAAGTAAAAATCATTTCCCTTCAACCTCTGGAAGACTTAATCACTAACATAGTAGTTTCCCCATGGCAACAACATCAAGATCTCAAAAGATTATAGACCATCCACAATTTACAAATCAACAAGTGAAGTCATCACAACAAAATCTCACTCAAGCAAATACCAACATAAACAACTCACAAAACCAAAATCTTCCCAAGGGCCAATTGGCTCAAATGGAATTCCTCCCATAAACAGTAACTCATAACCATCGCAAAACCCAAAATTCACCACAATAGCCAACGACAATGTCAACCAACAAAACAAGTGATCACAACAACATCAACATGGAATAAGTAATGAATTCACAATACAACCAATTAACATTTTGTAAAGTTCAACATCACATTCAATGTATCACTCAAGTCTAAATGGAACTAAAGTTTTAACAAGACTGATATTTCAAAAGAAACTCTCTAAATATTTACTACCATACCCTTAATCTTCTTCTATATTGTTTAAATGTAGCAACGGTTCATATGACACCAAGGTTTAACTTATCGTTGATTTCTCAAGGTATAATCCCTTATTGTATACTTTGTTATAACTCAAACAAATAAATGGCATATATTTATTATTATTAGGAATTTTAGAATTATATAGATGTCAAATATCAAGGAACCCCTAAGGTTATATAAATATATATATATTACTAATCAATACACTTTTTCCAAATAATGAATCATAACTCAACTCTGACTTAAACACTATCTTTTATCTTAGATCTATCTTATGCACGTATTCATGATCATATCTTCCTATACAAATATTTTTGGCTTTCTACTAATCTTAATTTTTAGATAGAAAGTACATAATAATGATCTCATCTTTTGCTGAAGCAAACATTCCTAAAGTTGATTACAAAGCATATTACTTATACACTAACATACTGCATTAGGAAATGGCTCCTTAACAGATTGTACGACACAGGGTAAGTATCTATATCCAAGAGTTACATTAAACAAATGAAAACAACCAATACATGGAAGAACACCGAAATCCTATGGCTAAATTTCATTGAAGTACAAGAAAAACTAAGTGTTACCATGGAAGGGTATCGATGCTAAGGAGAGTACTGACATCTCACAGACATGCTTAAGTGACCTATCTAGCCACGAGGAGAACTAATAAGCTTATACTATAAACGGATTTACATGCAACCCAAGCGACTAACAGTTACTAACATAGATCTAACTCAAGTCTAGAGGATTAGAGTAATAATCATGCATAAACTAGAAATGCTACGAATATATCTCAGCTGACTTGGAAAAAACCCGCAGTATAAAATAAAGTGAGGTCCAGGTTAAGTGAAACATTAAGACCTACGTGTGCAGTAAGAAATTACCAATATAGATTGAACGGCAGAGATAAATTGACAATGAAATCAGAGAGATTATATAAACCTTTAAACTTCCTATTATGTTCAAGCACTGCAACTTAGATAGGTTGACAATGAAATCAAAGAGATTATTTAATTTACTACACCTTTGTAGTCTAAAAGTTGCAGCTGTGATAAGTTACCAAAGGTTTCAGGGAGGCTATTTAATTTTGTACAATGCCTCAACTCTAAACGATGTAACAGTGACAGGTTGCCAAGTATATTAGAAAATGA
This sequence comes from Sequoia sempervirens, assembly GCA_007258455.2. Classification (NCBI taxonomy): domain Eukaryota; kingdom Viridiplantae; phylum Streptophyta; class Pinopsida; order Cupressales; family Cupressaceae; genus Sequoia; species Sequoia sempervirens. The sequence continues at coordinate 104,212 of VDFB02105911.1, forward strand.
ATATTGGAATTTGGAAATATCGCCATCTACATGCATTTTATCATTATTTTCAAGTGCTGCAACTACGATAGATTGCCAGTAGAATCTAGTAGGTTATTTAAACCTTTAGACTCCCTATTAAGTTCAAGTGTTGCGGCTGAGAATGGTTGACAATGACAACAGAGAGATTACTTAACAGAGATTTAAGACTCACACACAATAGTTGCAACGAAACCACAGTCTAAGAACCCAAGGCGATATAAGCAGCGAAGAGAAGGCGACCGTAGTCAAGTGTGCTAGATCTGAAAGCATAAGGGAGATGCATAAAGATCTAAAACATTGCATGCAAGCATACCTGGCTATTTGCTAACTCCTTGACTGGCTTCTTCAACCCTTCCTCAGTAATGCTTCAGCCTCACATCCCAGATCTTTCCCCATGTCCTGCATCTTCCTTACGCATCCTCTTCCTTCCCTTCCTCCGTGCCTAAAGAAATTGTGCAGAGAACAAAAATAAAAAACTAGAGAAAACTCCCTTTTTTTTTTTACCGATTGCCATAATTCCCCTCTTGTTACACAGAATGCATGCTTCCAAATACATCTCCGCAAACTTCGAACAACGCCCCTAGTATCATTGAGAGAATCCTAAATTTAGCTACCACTCTGTGTAACTTTCTTTTAGTCACAAAAACTTCAATAAGTATTGCCTTTTTTCGTGCAAAATGGTTACAAAACCGTTTCAACCTTTTCTCCATTTAGATCTTTCCAAAACCACCGACATATTAGCACATTTCATTATAACATATTTACCATATTATTTATTTCTTACTATTTTAAATTATAACCTCTCGCTAGATTTTATTTTATATTATTATTATGCCATAACCATGTTTATTAACTACTATACCTATATCAATTAACAATTTTATTGTGATGCAATGATCAATCAAAACACAAATCGAACTAACCAAATCAACTTAGCAATCATAGCATACAACACCCAACTTCGCAGCGAGACAAAAAGTAACACAAGACAACACAGATGGAGGGACACTACAAAACACAATATGTTTTTTGAATGTCGGATGTTGGGAGTAAGCCATATTGAATATTGAACTAATGGATAAGTGTTAAAAAGAATGTCTGAGGCTCAACCCTTGAAAGCCTTTTATTTCTTTTTGGATGTTGCTAATCGAAGCTACCTTTTAAACTTCCACAGACCTTAAAGTAAGGAATTTGTTGCATTCCCGATTCCTGAATCCCAAAGGCTCTAAACATATTATCAGGTATCACTAGTCGGAGATGCTCTTCAATTCCCAACTATGTTATGAACATGAGGTAGACTGAATACCCGATCCCTAACTCTTGACAGACCACAAACAAGAGTGAGCTTTTGTATGTTATTGTAGGTGTTCAGACTTCCTTCCTTTGAGTTATTCCAATTCTTTGGTAAGTGGTAGGTCTTAGACCTGAAGCTCAATCCCTAATAGGGTCTATTTTGCTTAATGTAACATTTTAATAAGCTTCTTGTATGCAAGCTAAGTTATTTATTAGTCCTCAAGGCTTGATTAAAAGATGTTTTCATCTTCCTTTAAGTGTTTAGTATGGATTATCTTGGCACATGGTGTTTTACATGCAGGAGATATGCCAAAGGATCTAGTGGAGATGAAGTACCAGTATAAAGGCTATCAACCTCCTTCAAATATGTTCTCTCCTTACACTAAAATTGGAGATATTGACCTTGGACATGTAAACATGGATGAGTTCAAGAGAAGGAATTATGATGAAGAAACTAGAACATTTACAACTACCTCATTGGCTAATTCAGGCTTAGTGGAGGTAGTTTCCTTCCTAGTAATTGTACAATCTCCTAAGCTTGTGTTGACATGTGCACAATATTATGACCAAAAACATAAAAGTATTATGAGATCAACAAGGTAAGTGGTTTTAGACCTAAGTTTTGACATGATATAAATAGTATTCAGGATCCCTACCTGTCCCCAATGTGAGGTTATTGACATGAAGAAATCAATAGATTATTTTGAGAACCATGAGGCAAGAAGTATTAACCTCATCAACATCCAAATGTTATTGAATCCTAGGAAGCTAGCTCTCAAGATGGCCAGAGTTCAACATAGGAGTGAATTCAAGGAAGACACCAAGGACTTGATAACATTGTTAAGCATACTGTTTGGGTACCCCAATACTTTGCATTTCTACCCATCCATGGTTAAGTTTATCTTAACCATTATTGATAGTAAGAAGATGAAGATTGATTGGGCTACAGGCTAATCAGTGATACTATACATGAAAAATTAAGCAATGTCCTCCAGAACACTAAGTTTTACTTGACATCATACTTGGTATATTTGTTGGTTGCTCAAACCGCTTTCCTTGGTTTGAACATAGTAGGTTCTTGGGTATGTGCAGGATCATCATGGAAAAAATAGGCCCTTAAGTGGCAGAAAATTCAGAAAAATCAGAGTTAGGAAACTTGACGTAAAAATTTGAATAAGTTATCTATATTATTTCAAAAATATGTAAGAATAGAATTTGTAGAAAATTGAATGTAGTTTCTAAACTACTAGGTTTTTTTTTAAAAAAAAAAATCTATTTGGTGAAAATTTGAAATTTCAATGTAGTAGTTCTTAAATTTCAGGGAAAAATTAAGAAGTAGGGTGTCTAACCACAATAAAATGACAATATTTTTTTATACGATTTTAGATATAAGTAGAGGACTCATGTCTCGATGTGATGCATATTTTTTGTAATTTTTTCCAAGTAAATAATTAATTATGATTTTTTATTACAACTTTAAAAAAAAAAATTGTATGTCTAACCACCTTAACTTGGTCAAAACTTCATGAAATTCATTTCTTTTTTTTTAATCCTATAGTATGCGAAGCATAAAATGTGACACATGTTTTGGATTCAAAAAATGTGATACTGTTTGAAAGCTATAGATGTTTTTCAATCAGCTTATCATTCAGGACTTTAGTTGTAATTCAAATAGAAAATAAGTAATAATTATTTATTAAATTCAAAGTAGAGCAAAAATTATATTCGTGGAAAGATGAGAATCTCCTTTAAAAACCCTTTTCGTTTCATCAATTTTGGGTTAAAAAAAAGTCATCAGCCACATACCCTACAAAAAACCCATCATATTGCCACTTTTTGGCCCATCATGATCCTGCACATACCCTCCTTCTAGGTTTGGGAGGCAACCATTTATGAGCATTATCCTCAAATGAAATTGGAGGATAGTTACACACATTTCTATGTTTTCAATGATAACTTTTCATATGTAATAATTAAAGGATTGGAGGGAGATTTCTCCAAAAGAATCTCCATTGAAGCCATGGAAGAACTTAAAAACTAGGGGAACTGGTACATTCAATTCAAGACCTTTACCTACATTAGAGTGGCTGGATTCCACAAATCCCCATATAAATTTCCAAGATATCCATCAGACAAAATGATACTATTGGAAATCTGTAGACAAGTGACAAAAATTCATAAGTTGACAGATAGAAAACACAAGTCTGGATATGCTTTCCTGGCTAGGATTGGAGTACATTCATGTGCCAATATGCAAAATTACAAGCACATAGAAGTAGAATTGGCCAAATACTCCTTGGAGATGTACAATGAGCCAAGGGGTCAATTTGACCCAATTGGGAAGATAAGAAAGGTTACAGGCTCATTCTTCATACATAAGCCTACAATTGAGGACCATTGGGAAAATTGTGAAGAAGAATTTAAAGTTAGAATGAAGGATTATTGTTGGTTGATTGTAAATATGATAAAATCTTGCACAAAATCCTGAGTGCCCAATGACCTTGAGTCTACAGTGTGCAACATATCTATAACCAACCAATCTTTAATGAATATTGTTCTATACAAGAAGATGATAACATGGGTACCAAAGCTGCAAGAGTGAAAACTTGTTCATGTTAAGATGGCTTAAGTCTCCTTTCCCCATGATGGAGCTTCCCAAGCCGCGAAGTGTTACCAAGAAGGAAAAAGGAGGAGAATCATCTGCTATAGTAGAAACAACACAAAAAACCTTCATCTTCAAGGGATGAAAAAAATAAAGGGAAAAGAAAGGAAATAATTGATATTGGTTCTAATGAAGAAGAGGCCACTCTAGTGAGGAGAAAAATAATAAGAATCTCCACCCAAGAAGCAACCATTCAAAAGGAGCCAAATCCTACTCCATCCTCCACTTCCCCTCATGAGTCACCCTTGCCTTCACCCCCTCCTTATCCAAATTCTTCACATGACCCTCGTCCATCACCTCCACCTTCACCTCCACCCTCTCCACTTCATGAGTCCACTTCACCCACTCCTCCTCTACCTCCACCTTCTCCTCCATATGACCCTCCTCTTCCTCCTCAAGAAGATGAACCACCTATCCAGGAAGAAGAGGCACAAAATAAGATAATGGTAGAAGAAGAGGTGTTGGAAGAGAAAAATTCAAAAAGAGGTCACAATTGCTCAAGGAGGTAATACTTGAAGAACTTAAAGAGTTCAAGAAGTTGAGAAAAATGCTCAAAATGAGGAATTCCAAGGAGAGAATGAAGAAATAAGGGCTAAAATAGAGTAAAGGGAGACTGAGCATGATGACTCATAACCCTCCTATAACACAAAAATCATTATCTCCCCATAAAGAAATGTTTCCTTGAATGTCCCCATATGGTTGAACCACACTATTCAAAGAAGACAAAGGACATATGTAGAGGAAGAATTAAGGAATAATTTGAGCATGCTACCAGAAGCATTCTAATCCCCTAAAAAAGAGGAAGAAAAGGGCTAACAGAATATCAATAGACACCATAGATGAACACGGCAACAAAATAGCTCAGATAGTCGTCCCTCTGATGGATAAATATGAGTTAGATATGAGGCCCAAGGACTACCAGATCAGACAAGTTTATTTGGGTGTGCAAACACGAGAAGGAGAGCACCAATATTTCTAAATGTTTGTCTCTACTATCCTTAAAAGGATGCATAAGGACAAGAACATGAAAGAAGATCTTAAAGCTCAAGTGGCTCAATTAAATTCTTGTATAACTAATTTAATTGGACCAATAGATGCAATTGCTCCTGAGTCAACACTACAAGAAAAATTAAAGGGAGAGGTCAAACATTCTGACCTTGAAGGGTGGATTCTAGCTGAAGAGTAGTGGAAAACATTTTTTTTGGCCCTAGCCAACATAGTGCTAAGGAAAACAATAAAATCCTATCACTACATAAGTGATGAGGATAGTTTGACCCAACTAATTGAGTTAGGGATATAAAAAGAGTTATTGGTTTGGGAGGATTACATCCCAGTTTTGTAAAGAATAAAAGCAAAACCTATAGAATATCTAATTAAGGCAATAGTGATTGAAGAAGAAGATTAGGATAAGACTCATAAATGGTTAAGAGCTACATAGTTGAGGGTTAAAACCCTAAATAAGTGTAAAGATAAATTGAATAAAAATAGGGGTCTAGCTAAATAGGCTATGACCAAGATTGAACATTTTGTTGAAAGCTTGGACTAGACATTCTAAGAGACACCTACTTTGGTGACAACTACCAATAAGATGATAGATTGGTTGAAGAAGATTCTATAGGGATAGACATCCCAGGTGGTGATTGGCAAGATGATGGATAAGAAGGCAAGGCTTCACTCGTTCCAAGATAAGTTAATTGTCCTTGTCAAATTATAAGAAAAAATGGAGAACTCATCCTTTAGCCAATGTATAAAGCTTCAGTACCACCGTGGCCCACCTATATAGAAAAGATGAATGAATTAACCACTGCATTCACCAACAGCTTCCTTAGTTAAACTAGAGTTATAATTTTCAGTTTTGTTTTAATGTTGAATAAATTTTGTAATAAATCAATGCCTAGGCTATAATTCTAGATTTGGTGTTTGATTTTAGTTTACTTTTAGTTATTATTGAAACTTCTTTAGTTTAACTTTAGATGATCTCAGAACTAAAATTGAGGTGTTTTAGTTTTCTTTTAGTTAGTTTCAGTTAACTTTTATTTTAGATCCACAAATTATGGAACCTTATGTCCTATATTTTTTTTTTTTCGGATTATTCAAGGGATTTGATTTTGGTGTATATTTATAAATAAACTTATACATTCTCAGCGTGGGTTTTCTATTGACTTTGTGAAGATCACATCTTTGATAAATTAAAGGATTATGCCTATTTTGCATGCATCTCAATTTGGTACATTGGTAATGGTATGATAGTTTTATTTTTTTAAGTTGAACCAATTAATAAAATCTTTTATGATATTCTAGAATTAAGTAAGGTTTTTTCTTAGATCTGCACATGTTTGATGGCGTTCTGATTTAATAAAATTAGAAAATATTGTGATCAATTATATTTCCTTGGAAGATTGCATTTTTGTTAACAACAATTGTGTGAATGGCTATTTTTTTTAATAGTGGTTTGTGAGATTTTGTTTAACCGTTCAAAATTGATTAATGAAATAGATCTTGTCATTGTCCATTTAATATAGCATTTGTTTAAATTCTTTCTTGTTAACCTAAATCTTTTGGATTTTCTTTAAATCCATTTGAAATCATTGAGAAAGAGCATAATAATTGATGAAAATCTATTGCATGGATAAATCTAAATATGTAATTTATTTTATGAATATTGGATCTATTATTTTTGATTGCATGTTATTGATATCATTTTCAAAAAACCTAATAATCCAAACCCCTTGCTGAACGCGTTAACTATGATCACTTTTCTATCCCACACGTTCAAGACCTAACTTATAAGGAACATTCGAGTATTTTTCTACTTTTCAAGAGGAGCAATAATGCATTATTGCTTAGCAAGTTGGTTGTGCTAACACCACCCTCAACATGTTTCTATATAGGAAACCTTCAACCTCTCATTCATGAAAATATTTTGTTAATGTGATACTCATCATTTTCATAACTTTGCACAAATATCCACAATTATAAGCTTAGATTATTAACCAGTTTGAGGCACCTTCTTTTACCTCATCAACTCATACTTTATCGTTGGGGCCTTCTACATCATTTGATAAAAAATATAAAATTACCACAAAGTTCTTTTTTAAAAGAACACATCCACATCTATTATTAACACTACCGATACAACCATGCCTTCTTCTTTGACTATGAATTTATTTTTGTGGCCCCAATATAATTGTCATTTTACATAGTTATTTGATCAATTACATTCCATTATCAAAGAACCCCTTTCAAAAATTTTGGTGTAGCTAACGAATATTCATCCTCTTAATACAAACCTACCACTTCTAAATAACTATGATTCTAAATCATTTTATCAATAACATAAGGTGTCTATTCATGACACACAAAAATGTATGTATCTAAGTCTTAATACAAGACTTGATTGACTTGAAACTCATCCAATTTGTTGGTGTTAATGACACACATAATAATTTCATATCTCAACCTAACTAGAACCTCTAGATTTACTCCAATCCCTTTTCACAACATACCATTTTCAATTTCATAGACCTTGTTCCCTTACAAATTACACATCTTGAGGTTGACTCTAATTGGTCCCTTTTGAGGTGATATGGATCTTTCTCTAGATTCTTTCCCATTTTTCCATGTAATAGGTGTAGTGTACACTCAACCTCACCTCAAGTTGATTCCATTCATGAATCCATCATTTTTTTCTCCCTTATTGATGTTCCTATGGTTGTTTAGTATGTTCCTATCTATATCCTATCCTTGGTCAACTAGAAAACTATTCATTATGTTTTGGTGGATCATGTTTAAGTATGGTGAATATAGTAACATAGGAGTTTATTTATGTCTATTTGCACAAAGATGTGGATATACCTTCAAAAATTTATTTGCACAGATGATTCCCTTTCCATTCTCACCATGGGATCAATCATCCTTTCTATCCATGTTTCCCCAAAGTCCATTGGCATCCGTGCAGTGTCATTCCTGCTTCTTTATATTTGTGTGTCTTGTTGGGCCATCCTTAGCTTATCACAATGTGGGTAGTTACTTTTTTTGTTTATAAATACCTAAATATTTCCCACAATGTTATGGTTCTTACTATACATAATAGTAGATATTCCCCCCCTCCTCCTAAATGAAAACCTAGGGATTACCCCTCACCCAACTTTCCATAAGCCCAAGTGCAATCCCATTTCTCCACCTGGGTAAACCCACAAAAGTGGTTTATAATTCGAGTGAGGAAGGAAAATTTGCAAAAAATGTCCCCATGCAAAAAAAATGGTTTTTGGGGTTTAAATGAATCCTTTGGTTCGAGCGAACCAAAAAAGGGTTTGAATGAACCCTAGTTCGAGCAAACCAATTAAATGCGAGAACCCACCAAATGTTCCCGCCGAAAAAAACAAAGAAAACATTTTTTGAAAGGGGGTTCAAATGAACCTTGGTTCAAGCGAACCCCTAGGAGTTTTCTCGAACCCCCCCTAGTTCGCCCAAACCCCCCTTTTCCCACCTTTTCACCATTTGGCACCAAAAATGTCCAGAATTTTGTGCTTCAAAGCTCAGGTTGAGAATAAAAATGGAGACTTCATAGACCCAACTGGATGATGGTAGTCCCTGAAACGAGCTATCCAACGAATATAATTTTAATATATTTTGGTTTTATTATGTATTTATTTTTTTAGTTTTATTAAACATAGGTTTTTCACTAAAAATTATCAAGCTCTCTGTTTTGCACATGGAAAAATAGCAGATTATCAATTCTTTTTTGAAAAATATGAGTGCACCAAATATTGAAGTCCTTGATCCAACAAAAAAAAAGAATTTCGATACATACAAAAAAAGTTGTGTTATATGGTCCTCCTATGTCTGAATTGTAATTGGTTTGACTTCGAAACTTGATTAAGGAAAAAAAATCAATAAAACACTACCTAACCAATTGGAAGCACTAGATATTGTAGTTACAAATCTATATTCGAAAAAAATAGAGTTTTATCCTTCATGGAAAAAAAGTTATGTGTTATATGGTAAGCGTCACTCCTTAAAAATGTTGTTTACTAAAAAAAACTAGTTTTCAAAGATGGAAAAAAAAGTGTAATATGATTCCAAAAAATTTGAAAAATAAATATTTATAATCTATAGAAAAAATATGACAAATTACTAGTTTGCATCATCTTCAAATTCTTCACAGTTTAGCCACTATAGGTGTCTGAAAGTGAATATTTAGTTAGAAAAAATTATTTCAGTGTCTAGTTTGGCCAAAAATTGTAAACCAGTATTGTGGGATTACCCACCTCCAAGCCCTTTTAAATAAGAGAGTAAGAGGGAGAGGGAGAGATAGAAATAGAAAGAGAGAGTTAATAAAAGAGTGAGACAATGAAAGAGGGAGACAGTGAAAGAGGGGGAGATGGAGAGAGAAATATAAAGATATAGGAAGTAATATATAGAGGGCTAGAGAGAGGATATATATATAAAGAGACAATATGAGAGATGGAGTAAATGAGAGAGAGAGAGAGAGAGAGAGAGAGAGATGGAAAAATAGAAATAGAGGGGACAAGAGAGATAAAGAAGGTGATAGAGACAATTAATATCTAGAGAGGGAGAAAAATAGAGGGGGGAGAGATAGAGAGATAGGGATAGAAATAGAGATAGGGAGGGAGAAATAATGAATGTGTGTGTGAATGAAAAAAATATAGAGATAGAGATAGGGAAGGAGAAACAAGGAGTGTGTGTGTTTGAGTGAGAGAGATATTGAGATAGATATAGAGAGGGAGAGATAAATATAAATAGATAGAGAAGGAGGGAGAGAGGGAGAGAAATAGAGGGATGAGAAAGAAGTTGAGAGAAATAGAAAGAGAGTGATAGGGAGAGGAGAGAGGGGGAGATATGGATAGAAAGAGGGAGAGATATAGAGATATATAATGGGAGAGATAGAAGGGAAAGCGAGAAAGATATGTAAGGAGAGGAAGAGATAGGGAGAGAGATAGAGAGGAAGATAGAGATGGAGATGGAGATGGAAATGGAGAGAGAGAGGGGGGGAGAGAGAAATAGAGATAGAAAGAGGGGGAGACAAAGAGAGGAAGAAAATGAGAGAGGGAGAGATGGAGGGATAAAAAGATAGAGATAGGAAGTTATATAAAGAGAGGTATATATATATATATATATATATATATATATAGAGAGAGAGAGATGGGTACATATGGGGAGATATATAGAGAGATATGAGAAGAGAAAGAGAGAGATCTCTTTATATCTCTATCTCCCTCTCTATTTTTACATTTTTTATTATCTCTCAATCTCTGGGTAAGTGCAATAAGTTGGGTCCACTTTGAGGGGGAGTGCCATTTTTTAGCATTAAAATAGGTACCCATTCATTTTTTAGAATAGACACCCATTTTGAAGTGGGTACTCATTCCAAAAAGTTTGAAACTCACAATCTATGTTTTACATTTGTATTTAGGCTTAGAAAAGGAATGGTAATCCAACCCTCAGCCTTGGACTTGCAAGTACAAGGTCATGAAAATGTTAAGAGAAAAAATTGACTTTGACAATATAGTTGATGGTTATTTTTTCATAATTGTTTTACGAAATTAAAACCCAATATAGATGAAAATTTTTAGTTTAAAAATATGTAATTTTTATGATTGGATTACATTTTATATTTTTAATTAATTTTTAAGAAAATTGGTCCATAAAATTTAAATGGCAGGCTTTTGTATTTTCTAAATAATTTTTAATTTTTAATTTTCTTGTAAAAAATATATATGGTATCAATCTAAAAATAATTCTTTACACAATGAAAAATAAATTTAAAAAAGATTAGTTTAGGTCAAATTATGGTGTCCGTACATGAAGGTTTTTAGAAGCAACAATTAGGGCCAATAAAAATTATATATATATATATATATATATATATATATATATATATTAAGAAATAAATTATAAAAAAAATCCTTATCAATCTTCAATATAATACACATCTTTCTTTAAAAAGAATTAGAAAAATATTTTTAGTTAAGTCAAATTATGGTGTTCGTACATGTGCATGGTATGGTCCTAAAAAAGTGGCTTTTATATATGCTTATTAAAAATTATTTTGCATAATCTACATATTAATTTTTTTTACCTATTTGAAAACTAGACTCAAAATACTAAATTTCATATTACGAGACTTTTTAAAGATTCAATGCATAAGTGCTTCAAATTTTTAGTTCAACTATGACAAATTCTCAAAAAAAAAAAACACTTCTACTTTTTGAACATTTTGTGGATCCAACTTCTTGCACTTACTCCTCTTTCTTCCTCTCTCCCCCTATTTCTCTCTATATTTGTCTTCCCTTCTCTCTTCCTCTATCTATCTTTCTCTCATTTATTTTCTATCTATTTCCCTCTCCCTATCTTTCTCCCCTTACTATTTTTTGTTATCCTTATTTATCTCCCCCTCTCCCCTCTTCTCCTCTCTCTCTCTCTCTCTCTCTCTCTCTCTCTTATGTGACTATATCTATCTATGGCTCTCCTCTTCTCTCTTTTCCTCTCCTTCTTTACATCTCTTCCTATCTCTATCTCTTTATCTCTCCATATTTATTCCTTTATATTTATACCTCTATTTTTTCTCTATCTCTCGATATCTCTTTGTCTCCCTCTCTATTTCTCTATTTATCTCTTTAATTTCTCTCTCTCTCTCTCTCTCTCTCTCTATTTTCCTCCTAAGTGGGCAATGGGTACATTGAAGAGGTTATAAAGGTGAATTATCATATCCTTAATCAAATGACATGCTACCTTGAGCATAACTCCCTAGTCCAATGTGTTACCATTGGATTGTTGGCATGGAATGACTAATCAAAAGTTACCTTGTCTATCTCTCACTCTATAAATTTTAATTTATATTTTAAGTTTGAAATTCATTTTATTAAATAAATTATAACAAACATCCAAAATAGAATTATTCTACAATAATTAAAATTTTAATAAGATAAATAATTATAAATTAAATTAATTATAATATTTTTAATTATTATTTGCAATTTCATAAAAAGACATTAAATTAAATGGAAAGTCAAAATATATCAAAATCAAAATATTAATAAACATAATAATTTTAAAAAAATTAAAAAAAAATACTAAATCTATTAATTTAATAAATAATAAAATAGAAAAGTAAAAATATCTTTTTAATTCATTAGAATTGAAATATTAATAAAATATGTACCTAAAAAATATAATTAATATATTACAAACAATATTAACATAAACTCAATATTAACAAATAAAAAATATTATAAAATATTATTAGATAGATTAAATTTTAAAAACTAAAACTGTATTTTAAATAAAATATTAAAAATGAAAATAAATTATATTAAAATTGTTAAAAGTAAAATTCTAACTTTTATATAAAAAAATAAAAGTAGCACCAAACTTAAAAAAACAAAAATAAAATGAAACCTATTCAAAAGATAAAAAGTCAATTCATAATTTATTGATTTATTATTATTGATATTATTATTTGAAAAATATATATTTATTAAAAACTTATTATTATTTATCTAAAAATCTAAGTTTAAAAGAAAAAATAATTTTATCCTATCTTTTTTTTTAATTTAAAGCTAAGATTGGATAAGAATGAGTTGTTTTGTTTTAATTATATATTATATTTTTTAATATTTTAGAAATTCAACGGTTGAGATCATTTCAATGGTCTTGTATCCTTCTCTACAGTTTTCAATCATTGATTTTCAAATGCAAATTGTTCACTTCATATAAGGAACACCTTTGGTGTAATTAAAAATATTAATAAAATAAATTTAAAGTAAAATAAATAAACTAATCCAAACTTCTATCTATATAATCTTGTATAAATAAATAAAAAATAGTTTTATTGTGTCCTCCATACTTTAATATTGTTAGTTATATCATTCATTTAATTTAATTTAGATGTATTAGTTTTTAAGTATAAGTAATGGGCGGGTGAGATGGATAGCCAATTTGTGGCCACTTTTTAAAAAAGTTTTGAAAAGTCATAACGTGAGCGCATTATAATACGCTCGCGTATAACATGTTAAAAGCAACAAAAAAGTGAAAGTCATTCATTCTGCATTTTGACTATTTTTTTGTTGTGCCCGCAGCCAAAACCCCCATTTTTTGTGCTCACGTTCTAGGAGGAGGCATTGTGCAAAAATCTTCACCAAGGGTTGCTATTTCTTTGCAAGGATGGCGCCACGACGAGGAGGAGGAGGTGTGAGAGGTAAGGATTTTTTTCTTTTTGTTTTGAATTTGTTAGTTTTAGGTTGTATTTAATTTTTTTTTTTTGAATTTGTAAGAGATGTAAATCGACCTACAAACCCTCAAAATCCTCAACAAGAAGATCAACCAAATCCTCAAGACCAAAATCCTCAAGAACAAAATCAACCACAACAACAACCTCCTCCACCAATCACTCAACAGCCTCCTGGCACTCAACAAAATTTGATGAGTGAAATTGCGAACAACAAAAAGCAAATCGAGGATTTAATTAGTAGGTTTAGTGATCCAAATTGTTCAATCGCAGAAAGAATGACCCTAGCAAGTTTATTGAAAGATATGTTAAAAAATGTGGATTCAATTAGCAAAAAAATAACTGGATGACAAGATAGGAGGCAGGTGGCTAGGGCTTATTATGCAGATAAAATATCATATAAAGATGTGAAGAATTTAAAAATTACAAAAGGTGATTTGTGCTCATTATTCATTGACCCACGCACAAATCAAAATCTTACCCTCAATGCGAAGAGGTTTCTTATTCATTGGCGCCACTACCAACAGATTAGGAACTATTTTTATGATAGGTGGTACATGGTCTTTGATTACCCACCGTGCAACAATTGTAAAGTCCCACAATATTTCCTCAGGAAACTATATAGTGAGTTCGTATTGAACAAAATCCAAAAGTATTTTGATATGAGGGACTTCCAAGGGAGAGGTGGGGTGTTAGCTCAGGATAGACTCGGTGCACATTCGGATCCTACGTGGCATGGGAGACGAGCTCTCGCTAGGCCGCCTCGTGAGCACGTTGTTATGCCTTTCGTCGCGAAGGAGAGTGCCGACGTAGAGACATTGTAGGTGATCAACACTTTGACCTAGAGTGTCATCCATCATACTAGCCCTATTCTACAGTGCCATCCAGTGGAGTCTTCGAGTGGTGGCTTTTGAACCCATGTGTGTCAATCTTGTGGGGTGACTTGTTCATATGACCCCACTGACACTCAGGAGGCTGCTATGCACGATCCATTTGTAACTATGGAGATGGAGAGGGCAGCTGACATTTTGCATGAGGCATATGGCATTGATAGTCAGGTAAAATTTAGCATGTTCATTGAATTTAATTTATTAAATTTTGATTTTAAAATGCAAGATTAACTAATTTAGTTTTATGATTTTAATAAAATTGCAGGGTCACAATGTTGAGACTGGATACACCGACCCTCCACCTACTTATTTATGCAGTACACCTATTGGTGGGGTATGTAACTAGTAAACAATTATAAATTTATTACATGTTAATATCATTGTTTAATGAATGGTATTTTAATATGTGATTTTGGATGTTGAACAGGCTAATATTGGAGGTTTCCAGGGAACACCTCCTAGTGCTAGTGGATTTACTCAAACCTACACTCAGGTAATAGAATAAAGAGTTTAACTAATGAATTGTTCTTGATAGATTTGTGTAGTTTATATTCATATCGTTGATTACGTTGCATTGCACATCATTCAAACTCAAAGCATTACTTCACATTCCATAACGAATAACTAGATGTTGATAGATGACAAAATTTCAACTACAATATAGTTTTTTAAAAAGTCAACATAAGCAGTGATGCAATTACTTCACTATGAGACCACATTTCTTCAAACAACTCACCACCTTTTCTATGATACCACATTTTCCATACATGTGTACCAAACAATTTTATCAAACTACTTACTTCCTTGCAACTATGGCTAAAAGCCTAAAATAAGTGCTTTCCAACAAACTATGGATGCTTGGAAAAATATCTATCAAAGCATAATAGTAAGCAATAATACCATAGAGAAGGCAATGAACTTTTTGAAAAAATGCTTGAAAGAAATGCGGTCTTATGGTGATGGAATGCCATGATGTGCATTTGTTTGTAATGGCATTCCATCACCACGAGACCCCATTTCTTTGAGGCATTTTTTCAAACAGTTCACTACCTTCTCTATGCCACCATAGTTATCATACATGTCTATGAAAGCATTTGATCAAATGGTTCACCGGCTTGCTGCTATGGGTAAAATCCTAAAAAACGTCCTTTCAAACAAGATATGGATAAAGAAAATAGTAAGCATAAGAATCAGAAATATATAGTTTAATAAGTACTCCAAATTTTGTTCATTATCTCATACATTATAAGTCATGACGTGGATCGGTATTGTAGTTTTTGTGATTGAATAATTTGTTGTTTTATTTTCAGTTGTTGCAAGCCGAAACACCGATCTGAAACACCTCTAAATGTGACAAGGGAAATGGAGATCGGTGTTTCATCTACTATACAATCCTTGATGGCTTTGACAGGGGAGGTATGAGGCAAATTAGTAAATTTCAATTTACATTCGTTGTTATAGATGTTAGTTAGTGAAAAATCAAACCATTATTGATTCATAGTTTAATTTCTATTTGGATGGTTTATATAGGGCTTGAGCACGCCTGAGCATGGGCGTATGAATATTTTCCTCGTGGAGAGAGATCATGAGATGGCGGTAAGTGATTATTTTGTTAAATTTATCATTTTTTATAATGTAATTTCTATATATTAATGTCTTTACTTCTTATTGTAACAGTTAAAACTTCACCATGAACTAAACACTAGGAGGAGTAGTAGGAGCACTTCTCAAGCACAGTACAAATAAGTGACAGACCTATCACCATCCGATCGACAAGCAAAGGGAAAGAATTTATTTCTAGAGCATGGAGAGCAATGACTTTTGATTCCAAAGCCCTTTGTTGTATGCCTACATGGCAGTTTTTTACATATTTTGTATTGGATATATTTGACATTGTATGCCTATATGGAATTCTCGTAAGCCTATATGGCTATTTTGTACCTATATTTCATACTTATATCGACATATATTGATGTATTCCTACATGGCTATTTGGTTAATACAAATCTTTTTTATTGATAGTGTTCATATTTGCATTCTAAATTGATGGTTCAATAAATATGAGTTACATGTATTCAAGTGTATACTTTACAACTTATGTGTTCCAATGTATACTTTGCGACTTACGTGTTTTCATGCATATACCTTGTATTCATGCATATACTTTGTATTAATTGTGTATACTATGTATTCGTGTGTATACTTCGAGGCTTATGTGTTTTTGAGTACTTGTGCTTCCCTTATTCACATGTACATGCTTGACTTATTAACATGTATACTTATTAATTGGTTAGCCCTAACATTGATCATTGTTGTCCTTCATGGTTTTTCTTGAATATTAATTGATTGATGCTAAACAACTTTATCTAAAAGAAAAAAAACACGTTTTCAATTAGTATTCCATGAAATGATTCATAAAAAAATTCCAATATATTTAATCCTTTGATTGGAACAACTCAATTAAGCAAAGGATACATAATCTTCACAACACTTGCAAAACATAATATTTAGAGTAGATGAAGTAGTTAACTTCTTGACACATTATCATACAAATATTTATCTTCAATAGTCTTTAAACATTTTCACAACATAATCTTGATAGTGCAAAATGAATTGTTATGTTCTTGATGTGTCACCATATAAACACGTCGAAAGATTTATATGTCATCTTTTTGCAATATTATTTTTTGTATACGAAATGGACTCGAGAGAAAGCAAGTTATAATTTATAATACAAATAAGAAATGGACTCAACGTTGTCCTAGATCCCCGAATAGATCTATTGAACATAGCAACATGCTCTCAATCACTCCTCCAATTGGAAAACACCATTGGACAACATTTACCAAATTATGTTGCCCCTTGACTTTACCCTCTTTTACTCCCTCAAACCTCTCATTGTCATTCAAAACCCCTCTATTCCCAATTAGGGCATCATGCCATAACATACTTTTGACCTCCCTTGTCCTTGCAGATCGTTTGAACACATCAAACTCCACAACCTCACCCTATTTCCAACCTATTCTAACTTATTCTCAAGCAATTTCTTCTTTTCACCTCATCTAGCCTTGCTTTTAAGGCCTAAATTCTAAATTTTGAACAAGGGCAACGCTAGTAATATCTTCCAATGCCTTTACCAATGCTATTTTCTTATTCGTACTTACATAATTGACTCAAATGACCCCACACTAACTCAAAACTAAAAGCAAGATTACAAAATGCCCTATCATGGCCTTATTTGACATTATAATAACTAAAACCACTAAACTAGACCTTCTTCATCAAATGGAGGAACAAGGTGCTCTGCACCAATGATCATACACTTTTTGTGTGGAATACTTGGACTTCTCAACTGTCGTGTGCATGTTTCTCTTTTCCATTGTTTTGCATACCATCATAAGGGATCAAGCCGGTTGAATGTAGCTCAGATCAATCCTACGTGTTTGGGTGTGAAAGAGGACCATGCCTAGCATAAACCTACCTATCGAGACGTGTTGGAGCAGTTAGTTTGGTCACATGAATTACAAAATGAAAGTTGCACCACTTTACAACTTTACACTACTTCAATTTGACACTTTTTCCATCAAGTGAAAATTGGACACCATAGGAAAACAACTCCAAGATAACAAAAATCGAGAGAGGTTATTCTAGAGGGGCCCAACATGATCCCGTAGGCTTAGATAAAGAGTTTTTAAGCATCACAGTTTCTGATTAATAGCCCATCAAAGTTTGCTTCCCTTTTGCATTTTGGACCCTTAAGGGATTAGTCCGGTTTAATGTAGCTCAGAGTGATTCTGTGTGTTTGGGTGCAAAGGAGGACCATGCCTAACATAAAAATACCTTTTTAGACGCATTGGAACAATCTTTTTGGTCACACGAGTTGTAGAACGAAAGTTGCACCACTTTGCAACTTTGCATTGCTTGCATTTGACACTTTTTCCATCAAGTGAAAATATTCCGCCACGGGAAAACCACATCGAGATAGCCAAACCCAAGAGTGGTTTTTGTAGAGGGGCCCAATGTGATCCTGTAGGATCAAATGAAAAGTTTCTAAGCTTCACGGTATACGAGTAACAACATGGTGAAGTTTTCTTCCCTTTTGCACTTTAGACCCTTAAGGGATCGGTCTGGTTGAACGTAGCTCAGAGTGATTCCACATGTTTGGGTGAAAAATAGGACCATGCCTAGCGTAAAAATACCTATTAAGATGTGTTGGAACAGTTCATTTGGTCACACGGGTTGCATAATGAAAGTTGCACCACTTTGCAACTTTGCACTTCTTGTATTTGACACTTTTTCAATCAAGTGAAAATCCGCCGCCACAGGAAAACCACTCCAAAATAGCCAAAACTAAGAGAGATTTTTGTAGAGAGGCCAAATGCAATCCTATAGGATTAGACGAGAAGTTTCTAAGCATCATGGTATCCGAGTAACAACATGCTGAAGTTTGCAGCTATTTCGCACTTTAGACTCTTAAGGAATCGATTTGGTTGAACGTAGCTCAGAGCGATTCCATGTGTTTGGGTGTGAAAGAGGACCATGCCTAGCATAAACATACCTATTTAGATGTGTTGGAACAATCTATTTGGTCACACGAGTTGCATAACGAAAGGTGCACCACTTTGCAACTTTGCACTGCTTGCATTTGCCACTTTTTCCATCAAGTGAATCTGCCGCCACAAGAAAACCACTTTGAGATAGCTAAAATAGAGAGAATTTTTTGTAGAGGGGCCCAACACAATCCTGTAGGATCAAAGGAACAATAATTTTTTAAGTGTCATGGTATCCGAGTAACATGCTGAAGTTTGCAGCCATTTTGCACTTTGGACTCTTAAGGGATCTATCTAGTGAACATAGCTCAGAACGATTTCGCGTGTTTTGGTGTGAAAGAATACCATTCCTTGCATAAAAATACCTATTCAGATGCATTGGAACAATTCATTTGGTCACATGAGTTGCAGAACGAAAGTTGCACCACTTTGCAACTTTGCATTGATTGCATTTGACACTTTTTCCATCAAGCAAAAATCTGCCACCACCGGAAAAACCACTCTGAGATAGCCAAAATTGAGAGAGGTTTTTTTATAGGGGCCCAACGCGATCCTATAGAATTGGGTGAGAAGTTTTTAAGCATCATGGTATTCGAGTAACAACATGTTGAAGTTTGCAGCCATTTTGTACTTTAGACTCTTAAGGAATCGATCTGATTGAACGTAGCTCGAAGCGATTCCGCATGTTTGAGTGTGAAAGAGGACCATGCCTAGCATAAACATACCCATTCAAATGTGTTGGAATATTTTTTTTGGTCACATGAGTTGTAGAACGAAAGTTGCACCACTTTGCAACTTTGCACTACTTGTATTTGACACTTTTTTAATCAAGTGAAAATCTGTCGCCATAGGAAAAACCACTTCGAGATAGCCAAAACTGAGAGATATTTTGTAGAGGCACCCAACGTGATCTTGTAGGATTAGACGAGAAGTTTCTAAGCGTCATGGTATCTGAGTAACAACATGCTAAAGTTTGCAGCCATTTCGCACTTTGGACTCTTAAGGAATTGATCTAGTTGAACGTAGCTCAGAGCGATTCCGCGTGTTTGGGTGCAAAAGAGGACCATGCCTAGCATAAAAATACCTATTAAGATGCGTTGGAACAATCCGTTTGGTCACACGAGTTGCAAAATGAAAGTTGCACCACTTTGCAACTTTGCACTGCTTGCATTTGACACTTTTTCCATCAAGTGAAAATCTGCCGCCATGGGAAAACCACTCTGAGATAGCCAAAAATGAGAGATTTTTGTAGAGGCGCCCAATGCAATCCTATAGAATTAGACGAGAAGTTTGTAAGTGTCATGGTGTCCAAGTAACAACATGCTGAAGTTTGCAGCCATTTCGCACTTTAGACTCTTAAGGGATCAAACAGTTAAGGAGTTGAAAAGGTAGTTAGATCCATTGGGAAAGTTTAGTTTGAAGTAGAAACATTATAAATATATTGTAAAGGATCGATGAGAGGGGGATCTTGAAGATTTGAAGCAATAAAAGTTGATTAGCATTGCTTTTTATCAGATTTTTTGTATTTTTCCATTCTTGGCAGACTTGTATGATCTCATATAGGGGTGTTTTGACTTGCAAACTGTGGAAATATCTTATAGCATGTGTTAAATTTCATTTGCATAAGTTTTGAGAGTCTTATTTTAAATTTGTGGAGTTTTATCTCATATTTTCATAATCTTCCTTGTTAACCCTATTTTTGGGGTGTTCAAATTCACATAAATGTAAATTTTTCCCATTCCACCCCCTGTGACTATTGTGATTGGTGGAATGGGATTTTTTTAGTTGGGAATAGGTGGTTTCAAGCTTGTTTGTGAAGGGTAGGTCTGATATTGCGTTGGGTGTGATTCCCTAATGTGAAAATATGAGTTTTCCTCATGAAAAGTGGAGGTTTTGGTGGACCAAAGTGAGTACTGTGAGAAGGAAACATTATTTCATTTTTGATTAAGCTTGTGTAGAGCAATTCAAACTTCTTTGAAGAGGTTTTCTGTTTTGGGTAGATTGGGAAGTGACTTTTTCAATAAACCCCTAGGGTTTTGGCTAAAAAGTAGGGTTTTATGGATTACCCTTTGTACAGTGGTATGTTAGAGGTCTGATTGTGGTTTTGGAGGTTTTGACACATTTAAATTTTTTTCCCAAGGTTTGTTAGGGTTTGGATAAGTTTCAAGTATAGTTGCTTTGGAAAAAGAGGCTAATTAGAAGCCTAAAACGATGAAAAGGTGAAATTTGAGTGCTCTGGTTTGAAGTGATCATAGGTGGATTTTGAGTATGTCAAAATTTGTTCAAATGGGTCCCTAAAGAGGTTCATGTCATGGAATGATGAGGTGTCATTGAGATAAGTCATCCAATTGAGTTGATTCCTAGTGCTACAAGGGAAAAGAGTGATTTTGAAGAAATGGTGAAATTGTGAGGAGTTTATGGCCTGACAGTTGTGTTTGTAGATTGGAATTGTGACTTTGTGTGTTGTAGGCCTCCCCCTATTGCATCAATCCAAAATCCATCATATTGACTGTATCACATGACCTTTTACATACATTTTACATTTCAAAATTCAATTTTTACATTTGAAAACTAATCATCAATCAAAGTATAAGGTGCTCTACAATCCGCACAAGCTTGAAACAAAAAAGGAAAAGTGTTGCAAATATAAAAAACATCATCCTTTATTTACTAATTTTGCAATTGTGCAACTAATTCAAGTTTTGCATTTTTACACCAAATGACATTTTTTGTCCAATATCACTTCTCTAATCACCTAATAACCTCTTTGAGACTTTGAATACATTACATATGACCTTCAAATGACCTTTTTCACATTGTTTACATTTCAAAATTCAAATTTTACAAATTTTCCTATTAAAGGAATTTACAAAACAAGGTGCTACTACACCAAACATGAACTCTAAAATTAAAATATTTGAGTAAATCTCATTACAAGTAAATCTCATTACAGTGCCTTAGGAACTTTATTCTCATAGATCTTTTACAATGTAACTTTGTTCTCACGGATCTTTTAAAATGTCACTCATACATTCGAGATTCTCTTTAAATGTCTACATCATAAGTGCTCATTATGAGGTTAACTTCAATTGAGTAACTTGAGATTCTCTTGCTAAGCTTCACACGATCTTTTATAATGGCTTCAAATCATAATTGAGATTTCTCAAGATCATCAAAATAAGGATGTTGCATTGCTTTTTTGGCTGAGATTCTCTTTGATGGCTCATAAATCAACATTTTCTACAACGAGAGACCAATCAATTTTTAGTAGTTCACTTACAAATACACAAAGTAAAAGAGAAAAAGAAAGAGCATCCAAAATGGATATGAAAGGAAAATAGATAGAAGGAACTTACAGATAGGCATGTCAGTCTCTCAACTTAGTCACTCATGTTCATACATCTTCACTGTGAGTTCAAAGATACCTATTGCACACAACACCTCTCATGAATAGAGTAAGTTGAAATTTGACATGCTCTTATAATGTCTACATCATAGCTGCTCATGATAAGGTTAACTTCAAATGAATAACTTGAAATTCCCTCACCAAGCTTTGCACACACTTTTGTAATGGCTTAAAATCATGATTGAGATTTGTTAAGATCATCAAAATAAGGATGTTGCATTGCTTTTCTAGCTGACATTCTCTTGGATGTCTCATAAATCTGCATTTTCTGCAAGGTGACACCAATCAATTTTTAGTAGGTTACTTACAAGTAGGAAAAGTAAAAGAAGATGATAGCATTGCCATCAAACAAATTAATGCGCATACAAGTATAAATTAATAAGAACCAATGTGCGTACTTACAAATTAATCCAACAAACCATCTAGGTTTTCTCTGCTCTTCATTGTGTCCAGTATTGCTTCGTGGTTAGACTCACAAACCTTCCACAAGACCTTGTTCAAAGGTCTACCCCCATATTTGGTTAAATGAACATTGGATGCCATGACAAGGTTCGAGTAATGAATAATCTTACGATGCATGTAAAAGTCCTGAAACAACAAATGTTTAACACTCTTATGTGCATACCTTCTAAGCCACATTTTAGTAACAAAAATTGAGCCTGTAGGGTATTCGATGTTTTATCCATCTATAACTGGGGCCTCCAATTTCCTTTTGGCCTCAACACAGTGACACAAGTAATAGTTTGTTCCCTCTTCGTTGTTTTCATCTGCAATAGCTGCATAAACTTTCCCTACATTGATATGTGCAACAAATCTCTCAAAATTATTCAACATTATGAATACACTACAAAGTAATATAGCAATATGGAATTTCAAAAACTAAGCAAGCAGATATATTACCTGGTTGAACTAAATCTGATACGTTGTCAAAGTCGACCGATGATTCCATTTGTGTTAGTTCCAATGCCGTCGGAGGGTAATATGTGTGAAATGGGTTGAGATAACTTGTCAACCATTTGTCAACCCACTCCCCTAACTCACAATCATTCTAGGATTGCATTGTACATGAAGAACAAAAGCATGCCATATTTCGTGTATGAATACTCCATGAACCTGCATTTGAGCTAAGGAAAGAGTGTAGCTCACTCGATCTTGTTAGTGTACAACAATCCTCATATGGTGCAATGTTAGTATCATCCATCAACCAAAAATACCTACGAACTGAAGACGTACCTTCATTACCTAGACCCATCAAAGCATTACACCGCTCGACAATTGATCTTGCATCTATCAACTTTGCACTGTGTTTATACTTTAACTCTTCTCGTGCTAATGCTCTTTTCACAGATGCTCATGCACCATCATACTCCCCCTTTCCATACTTAACCTCACAAAAGTTCCACATATGTTATACACCTGTAATGACATGCATCCTACTCAACCAGTAGAACATGCGCGAGCTCTTGAACTATGCTGCACAGTTATCCGACCATATTATATTCCGACCGTATGCTACGCCTCTTTGAGCCAAATCATTTTAGAACATCTAGAGCAACCTTGCATGAACTCTGGAGAATGTGTGCGATCATCACTAATATAAAAGTGATACTCCCTCAATACCTTCCTTTGGTCCTCTATACTATCAACTACATGAATGAATGCTATTTGCACAAATATCAAAACCTGTGTGGATTTGTAATACTATGACTGCACCTCACACTATGGCTATAAAGTGTAGTTCTCTGCAAATTCAACCACTGATACTATGTTACCAATTGGAAAGGTGTCCTTGCATAGCTTGAATTGTGTGTCCATCCATCAGGCTCTATGGGTATGCCTTGCATACTCATACACTATATTGTCACGAAACATGGACATAAACTGATACACTGAAATCTTTTGAACAACCATATCACACATTTTTGCTTGAGACCCATCTTTTGTAGTGTATGCCACCATTTTATACTTCCCAAACTCTACTAGTTTCTATCCCACCTCATCTATGCTTTCCATATGTTGACATACTGGCATATGTTGCAAGCCACTGCAACACTCGCATGAACCATCCAAGCATGTTGTCTTGTAGAATATTTGTCCATCCTCTATTTCACATAATTTTTTTGATAAAAACTCTCTTGAAGATTTTGGTGGGGATTCTATGCCACAATCCTGCAAAACATTGTTAGTATGCAAATCACAACATATAAAATGATAAACATCATAATGGTTAGAGAATTCAATATGTAGTCTACAACAACAAGTAGTGCGTGTGTGATTTATCTTAACATAAAAAGGTTTAAGAATTTCAAAAAATCTTTGAAAAATACTAATTTGATGATAATCCATTTGAAATTTATGAAAAAAGTGGGTTTGAGTCATCTCCAAAAAATGCTTTGAATGTGGCTCACGGTTCTGACTACCGAATCTCCTTCTTACCACATCCCTTTGATTCAAATATGGCCTTATGTTATTCTTCCAATACTCTTCAATTAGTGTTCTCAGTGCCTCAATAATTTTTTTATCTTTTTGTGGTAGTCTCCCCGAGAATGCCCTTAATTCTTTGCCACCTTTGAATGGATTTTGATAAAGTTTTTCTACTAATTCTTATTTGTTCACTCGTCTTTCTAATGAGACTAGCTCTCTTTGTTTGACTACTTACCAAAGTCGATGTAATGACACGTCGTGTGACATTACTATCCTTTGAGCGTGAGGTCTTACCCACACTCTCATATGCATCCATTAGATTCTTCACAATAGTGTTTTCACTCGATGCATTTGATGTTCACAACCCAAGAGTCTTCATGATGTCTCTATACTTTATACCCCGCATCATTTCAACAAATATATGGCATCTTGCGGTCTCATTTAACCTTTCAAAGTAGAATTTTCAAATCTTATTAGCATATCTTCTACAACTGCGTGCTGGAATCTTACCTTCCATGTGCTGCAAAATATCCTCATCAATATTAATCAAATACTTTGGCTTTCTACACAAAATTTTAGGTGGTGTTCTCCTAGGTACATACATCTCAACATTAAGAATTTCATCAATATTTAATTGAGGTGGGATAGATTGCGAACCTTCGATTGATGGTGGAGTAGAAAAAATACCTTGAGGTTCTTGTGGGGATGATGGCATACCTTCTTCGTCAAATCCAAGTGATGATGTACTCTCAACTTGAGATGCGCTGGATGGTGTCCAACCATATTCACTTGTGATAGATGGTGTCCCTCCATATTCACTTGCAGTAGCTGGTGTCCCTCAATATTCACTTGTGCTTAATGGTGTCCCTTCATATTAACTTTCCGCAGAGGTTGTGTCTCCAACTACGGTATCTAAATTTGTCTTAGCACGATGCTTTCGCATTCGTGCCCTTTGTGCT
This sequence comes from Sequoia sempervirens, assembly GCA_007258455.2. NCBI lineage: Eukaryota > Viridiplantae > Streptophyta > Pinopsida > Cupressales > Cupressaceae > Sequoia > Sequoia sempervirens. The sequence continues at coordinate 129,667 of VDFB02105911.1, forward strand.
ACCAAATCCTGTTCTCTTTTTGATGGTTGAAGTTCCTCTTCAGTTAGCTTGTTTTCATCAATAGTACCCGATTTCTTTTTTTTCATGATATGCCGCCACCCGTTCTCTCTCCTTTGCTTTGAAGGTTTCATACTCTTTGTCTGTTAGTTTATTCCTTCTTTGTTTCTTTGGAATGGTAGATAATTTTACTTGTAGCATGGTAATGAGAAGAATATTAGTTCCTAAAGTATTTGTCCATTCAAATAAATGAAAAATATCATTCAAGGCTTCATAAAAAATATTTATAATCGTCTTGTACAAGACTATTTCTAGCATTTCAAAGGTGGTGTAGGGGCTGGTTTGTTGTTTCAGTCTGATCATTTTGAGTTGGTTGGGGTCTTCACCACCTAGGTTGCTACCATGTTGCCCCTACCTTCTCAACCCTACCCTATTGGCAAGCTAGTGGAGTGTTTCCAAGCTAGCCCACTCACTAGCTTGCCAATGTGGTAGGGTTGAGAAGGTAGGGGCACCGTATGCCTCATAGAAATGCATATCACCATGACACCCCATTTCTATGAGGCATACGCTGCCCCTACCTTCTCAACCCTACCACATTGGCAAGATAGGTTGCACCTTTCCCCATGTTACTAACTTATCCTTCAATAAAGAGTCTTCTAACAGTGGAGAGAAATGTTAGAATCCCTTGTAGGTAGACTAATCAAGGAAACATTTAAAATAGATCACAAATAAAAGTGATGAGGTAGGTTTAGTGATGAGGTAAATTTAGAAATAGAGATGAAAACCAAAATAGTTTCTAAGATCTATCAATGTGGTAGGAGTATATTCTAATTTTTTAAAGAGATGTATGGAAAATTTGGTAGCATACATAAAGTAATGAGCTACTTGGTATAATTGTTTGACAAAAAACCTCAATGAAAGCTTCAGAGAGTGGTATGCACTTCCATAGTAAAGGATTGAGAAATAATTTTTTATTTTACTTCCTTAAAACGTATGTCATATATATGTGTATACAAAATGTGGAAGCATACATAAGGTATGTCAATTGTTAAATAACAAAATGCTTCAAAGAGATGTGGTTTAAAAATGTAATTGGAAAGTGTATAGAATTGTGTAATTTAAAATGTGCATTGACAACCTAAGGTTATAATGAAAAACAAACAATGATCAACATGGAATATGCAAAATAACAAGAATGAAAGGAAGCCATAATAGAATGAAAGAAAATATGTAAATACTTCACATATCTAAAAAACCAAAGTTTAAAATGGAGAAGTTCAACCCAATTATGTAGCCTTAGCTTCTTCTTTCTTCAAAATCCTCAAGAATTTGACTTTTTCAAAAGCTTGTTCCCCTCCAAACTTTAATTATATATCAGTTTTCAATGGAATTCAAACTTGAATTGATATTATATGTTTTTCAACTCGAAAACTCTGCTATTTCATGCAAAGGTTGTAGAAAGATCATGAAAAAGGTGGTGGAATGTGAAAAACATGCATGCACACTTCACAACATCATCAAAAAGATACTTTTTATCGGAGGACGCGCAAAAGAAAGAGAATATGCAGAATGTGGGCCTTGAGATCATGGGTATATTGAGTTTTTTTACCATTTTTAGTGCAACACAAAATGCGCTCGCGTTATAACGCAACCACATTATTTCTTCCTAAAATGACCATCTCTCTACTTCTTCAAAAAGCACTTGCATTATGTGAAAGTTGGTTTTTAATAGATTTATTTTCTCTCTTTGTCTATACCCTATATACCTTGATTCTATCTATCTTCCCTCTACCCTTATACCCTAAGTCTATCTCTCTCCCCTCTACCCTCTACCCTTAACCCTTATACCCTCTATCTCTCTCCCACTCTCTCCAACCCTCTCTCCCACTCTCTCTCACCCTCTCCCAACCTATCCCACCCTCTCTCCTACTCTCCCACTCTCTCCCACCCTCTCTCCCACTCTCTAGCACCCTCTC
>VDFB02105911.1:131739-155577 GCA_007258455.2 Sequoia sempervirens
AACGAAGGGCTCTTAATTAATTTGAAAGATTAAGGGGTGGTTGTTTTTTTATTTATATGTAAAAATTGGGAGATAGAGTTGTTTTTAGGAGATATGGGGAAATTTTGTAAAACATATGGTTTTCTACCATATCGGGTAAACTTCAAGTATAAAAGGGAGGAGTCTTGGAGTGTTTTTCATCAATCATCCATCAGTTGATCATTCTCCTCTTGTTTTCCCTTTCTCTTAGTCTTTGAGAGGCTTTTTTTGTGAGAGAATTTCTTAGAGGGAATTAGGAGAATATTTGAGTTGTGATGTATTGATGTTCTGAGTCTTGTAGTAGATCCTATTAGGCAAAGTTAGTTTTCTTCCTCTTTGTTAGTCATCCCTAGCCTTGGAGAGCTTTTGATAGGGGTGTGAGTGAGAGACTTTTGTATAACTTTGTGGAAAGGCTACACGATATTGTAAGCAGTGTTACAAGAGGCTCGTGGAGATTGTACTGCATTTCAGAACATATCAATAGATTGGTCACTCGATTGAGCTCGACCCGGAGACGTAGTCCACTCGGACGAACTCCGTAATCAAATCGGTGTCTTCTTATCTCTCTCTTGGTGCTATGTTTTGAATTCTCTCTATGATTAATGTTCCTGTTACTTCATTGTTGATGTCTTTACACCTTTGTTCATAATCACTCGCAATGTTTGTCATAGATCCCTTCCGCTATACCTTATCGTGCATATTCATGTGCCAATATGCAAAATTACAAGCACATAGAAGTAGAATTGGCCAAATACTCCTTGGAGATGTACAATGAGTCAAGGGGTCAATTTGACCCAATTGGGAAGATAAGAAAGGTTACAGGCTCATTCTTCATACATAAGCCTACAATTGAGGACCATTGGGAAAATTGTGAAGAAGAATTTAAAGTTAGAATGAAGTATTATTGTTGGTTGATTGTAAATATGATAAAATATTGCACAAAATCCTGAGTGCCCAATGACCTCGTGAGGAAAATGGAAGGGCTTAGGATCCCATCTACAATGCTAACATATCTATAACCAACCAATCTTTAATGAATATTGTTCTATACAAGAAAAATGATAACATGGGTACTCAAAGCTACAAGAGTGAAAACTTGTTCATTAAGATGTATTTAAGTCTCCCTTTCCCCACATGATAGAGCTTCTCAAGCCGCGAATTGTTACCAAGAAGGCAAAAGGAGTAGAATCATCTGCTATAGTAGAAACAACACAAAAACCTTCATCTTCAAGGGATGCAACAAATAAAGGGAAAATAAAGGAAATAATTGATATCGGTTCTAATGAAGAAGAGGTTGAAGAAGAGGCCACTCTAGTGAGGAGAAAAAGAGAAAGAATCTCCACCCAAGAAGCATCCATTTAAAAGGAGCCAAATCCTACTCCATCCTCCACTCCCCCTCATGAGTCACCCTTGCCTTCACCCCCCCTCCTCCAAATTCTTCACATGACCCTCCTCCATCACCTCTTCCATCACCTCCACCTTCACCTCCACCCTCTTCACTTCATGAGTCCATTTCACCCACACCTCCTCTACTTCCACCTTCTCCTCCATATGGCCCTCCTCTTCCTCCTCAAGAAGATGAACCACCTATCTAGGAAGAAGAGGCACAAAATAAGATAATGGTAGAAGAAGAGGTGTTGGAAGAGAGAAATTCAAAAAGAGGTCCCAGTTGCTCAAGGATGTAATACTTGAAAAAATTAAAGAATAAGAAGTTGAGAAAAAGGCTCAAAATGAGTAATTCCAAGGAGTGAATGAAGAAATAAGGGCTAAAATAGAGTAACAGGAGACTAAGCATGATGACTCATAACCCTCCCATAACACAAAAATCATTACCTCCCCATAAATAAATGTTTCCTCCAATGTCCCCATATGGTTGAACCACACTATTCAAAGAAGACAAAGGACATATGTATAGGAGGAAGCAAGGAAGAATTTGAGCATGCTATCAGAAGCATTCTAATCCCTTAAAAAGGAGGAAGAAAAGGACTAATAGAATATCAATAGTCACCATGGATGAACAAGGAAACAAAATAGCTCAGATAGTCATCCCTCCAATGGATAAATATGAGTAATCTATGAGGCCCAAGGACTACCAGATTAGATAAGTTGATTTGGGTGTGCAAACAAGAGAAGGAGAGCAACAATATTTCTAGATGTTTGTCTCTACTATCTTTAAAGGGATGCACAAGGATGAGAACATGAAAGAAGATCTTAAAGCTCAAGTGGCCCAATTAACTTCTTGTATAACTAATTTAATTGGACCAATATATGTAGTATCTCTTGAGTCAACACTACAAGAAAAATTAAAGGGAGAGGTCAAACATTTTGAACTTGAAGGGTGGATTCTAGTTGTAGAGTAGTGGAAAACAAATTTTTGGCCTTAGCCAACATAGTGTTGAGGAAAACAATAAAATCTTATCACTACATAAGTGATGAGGATAATTTAACCCAACAAATTGAGTTAGGGATATACAAAGAGTTATTGGTTTGGGAGAATTACATCCTAGTTTCTTAAAGAATAAAAGAAAAACCTATAGGAGACCTAATTAAGGAAACAATGATTGAAGAAGACGATTAGAATAAGACTCCTGAATGGTTAAGAGCTACATAGTTGAGGGTTAAAACCCTAAATAAGTGCAAAGCTAAATTGAATAAAAATAGGGGTCTAGCTGAATAGGCTATGACCAAGATTGAACATTTTGTTGAAAGCTTGGACTACACATTCTAAGGGACACCTTCTTTGGTGAAAGCTACCATTAAGATGATAGATTGGTTGAAGAAGATTCTATAGGGACAAGCATCCTAGGTGGCGATTGGAAAGATGATAGACAAGAAGGAAAGGCTTCACTTGTTCCAAGATAAGTTAATTGTCCTTGTTAGATTACAAGAAAAAATGGAGAACTCATCCTTCAACTAGTGTATAAAGCTTTAGTACCACCGTGGCCCACCTATATAGAAAAAATGAATGAATTAATCACTGCATTCACTGACAGCTTCCCCAGTTAAACTAGAGTTAGAATTTTCGGTTTTGTTTTAATGTTGAATAAATTTTGTAATAAATCAATGCCTAGGCTATAATTCTAGATCCGTTGTTTGATTTTAGTTTACATTTAGTTATTCTTGGAACTTATTTAGTTTAACTTTAGATGATCTCAGAACTAAAATTGAGGTGCTTTAGTTTGCTTTTAGTTATTTTCAGTTAACTTTTATTTTAGGTCCACAAATTATGGAACCTTGTGTCCTATATATATATTTTTATTTTGGATCATTCAAGGGATTTGATTTTGGTGTATATTTATAAATAAACTTATACATTCTTAGTGTGGGTTTTCTTGACTTTGTAAATATCACATTTTTGATGAATTAAAGGATTATGCCTATTTTGCATGCATCTCTCAATCTGGTAAATTGGTAATGGTATGATTGTTTTATTTTTTTGAGTTGAACCAACTAATAAAATCTTGTATGATATTATAGAATTAAGTAAGATTTTGTCTCAGATCTGCACATGTTTGATGGCGTTCTGATTTAATAAAATAAAAAAATCTTGTGATCAATTATATTTCTTTAGAAGATTGCATTTTTGTTAACAACAATTGTGTGAATGGCTACTTTCTTTAATAATGGTTTGTGAGATTTTGTTTAACTGTTCAAAATTGACTAATGGAATAGATCTTGTCATTGCCCATTTAATATCACATTTGTTTAAATTCTTTCTTGTTACCCTAAATATTTTGGATTTTCTTTAAATCCATTTGAAATCATTGAGAAAGAGCATAATAATTGATGCAAATCTATTGCATGGATAAATCTAAATATGCAATTTATTTTATGAATATTAGATCTATTTTTTTTTATTGCATTCTATTGATATCATTTTCAAAAAACCTAATAATCCAAACCCCTTGCTGAACACATTAACAATGATCACTTTTCTATCCCACACGGTCAAGACCTGACTTATAAGGAACATTGGAGTATTTTTCTACTTTTCAATAGGAGCAATAACACATTATTGCTTAGCAAGTTGGTTGTGCTAACACCACCCTCAATAGGTTTCTATATAGGAAACCTTCAACCTCTCATTCATGAAAATATTTTGTTAATGTGATACAGGTGATCCCACAAAGCTAGTTTACAATTTCTAGGACATTCTAATTTTTGCTGAAATCACACATTTTTAGAAAATATAATGATTTAAGCCTTAAAAAGTTCCATTTAAAGCACTCCAATTGAAAAGGGTTTGATCAAACTACCTTAGATCAAACCCCCTTTTATAGAACCTCGCTAGTTTTAAACCATACCTATAACGAAGTCTCCTTTACACCTATCAAAATGCTGATAAAAAACCATACCTATAACGAAGTCAAATTATGGTGTTCGTACATGTGCGTGGTATGCTCCTCAAAAAGTGACTTTTAAAAAGTGGTTTTTATATATGCTTATGCAAAATTATTTTGTATCATCTAGGTATTAGAAAAAATTACCTATTTGAAAACTAGACTCAAAATACTAAACTTCATATTATGAGATGTTTTTAAGATTCAATGCGTAAGTGCTTCAAATTTTTAGTTCAACTATGACAAATTCTCAAATTAACTTTATGGACCGATCCGGATCTGCCCTGCGCGATCTTGATGATTTGATCGGTTCGAGCGTGTCCTGCGCGATCTTGATTTGATCGATCTGAAATGCCTGATCTGATCTGGATAGCGTTTTGATCGATGGTTCTGACGCGGAATCTCTTTTATTTCTATCTCTCTTTACTCTCCCTCTCCCTTTCTCTCTATTTTCCCTCCTAGGTGGGCAATGGGTACAATCAAGAGGTTGCAAAGGTGAATTATCATATCCTTAATCAAATGACATGCTACCTTGAGCATAACTCCCTAGGAATGTGTTACCATTGGATTGTTGGCATGGAATGACTAATCAAAAGTTACCTTGTCTTCACTTCTATAAATTTTAATTTATATTTTAAGTTTGAAATTCATTTAATTATACAAATTATAACAAACAACCAAAATATAATTATTCTTCAATAATTAAAATTTTAATAAGAGAAATAATTATAAATTAAATTAATTCTAATATTTTGAATTATTATTTGCAATTTCATAGAAAGACATAAATAATAAAAACATAATTCAAACTTAAATCTAAATTAAAAACTAAAATAAAATAAAATGGAAATTCAAAATATATCAAAATCTAAATAGTAATAAACATAATAATTTTAAAAAATTAATAAAAAATAATAAATCTATTAAGTTAATAAATGATTAAATAAAAAAGTAAAACTATTTTTTTTAATTTATTAGAATTGAAATATTAATAAAATATGTACCTAAAAAATATAATTAATATATTACAAACAATATTAATATAAATTCAATATTAACAAATAAAAAAATTATAAAATATTATTAGATAAATTAAATTTTAAAAACTAAACTGTATTTCAAATAAAATATTAAAAATGAAAATAAATTATATTAAAATTGCTAAAAGTAAAATTCTAACTTTTATATAAAAAATTACAAGTAACACCAAATTTAAAAAGTGAAAAATAAAATAAAACCTATTCAAAAGATAAAAAGTCAATTCATAATTTATTGATTTTTTATTATTGATATTAATATTTGAAAAATATATATTTATTAAAAACTTATTATTATTTATGTAAAAATCTAAGTTTAAAAGAAACAAACAATTCTTATCCTATCTTTTCTTAATTTAAACTAAGACTGGATAAGAATGCAACTGTTTTTTTAATTATATATTATATTTTTTAATATTTTAGAAAATTTGACAGTTGAGATCATTTCAATGGTCTTGCATCCTTCTCTACAATTTTCATCCGTTGATTTTCAAAAGCAAGAGTTCACTTCATATAGGGGATGCCTTCGGTGTAACTAAAAATATAAATAAAATAAATTTAAAGTAAAATAAATAAAATAATCCAAACTTCTATCTAAATACATAAAATATTTTTAGTTTTATTGTGTCCACCATACTTTAATATTGTTAGTTATATCATTCATTTAATTTAGATGTATTAGTTTTTAAGTAAAGTAATATGTCAATCATACATTTTGAGAAAAGAAATATTCAAATTTTCACAACATGGATCGTTTCTCTGTCACGCTCAATGTAATTACATCTTTGCATATAATAAAATGATTTTTAGTTTTACTGTGTCAGCTATACATATTTTAATTTTTAATTTTGTTAATACCATATTTCATTTAATTTAGTTCTATTAGTTTTTACCCCCTAACACTTCTCAATATAATTATATAATAATTTACTTAAATAATAAAAACATTGATATTTCTAATTTTGAATATATGTATTTTTTCTTACACATTTGAAATCAAACTCCATGACATAAAACAAGAGAAGAGAAGAGAAATGAAATCAATCCTCAAAATAAAAAGACATTGTTTTATAAGCCAAACAGATAAGCACTAGTTTGTTTTAATCTTCAAATTAAAACAACGCGGTAGTCTTCAAATTGGATTAAGTGAAAGCAACTTGCTTGGCAATAAGGCGACCCGATTTGTTATTGGGCTGACTTTAGTTACCAGAAATGAGGCAAAACTGAGCTCCTTGAGTCAACTGAAGCAATTTTGATGGTTTAGGGTGACGTGAAGGGAACAAAAATGATAAAAGAAGGAAGCAATTTTGGACTTGCATGTGTGTGGCGGCAACTGAAATCGAATTTCTGCACCAGTTTTTGAAAATTCTTCCACTTGCTCACTTTTACTCGTCAAAGGTTTTTTTGTTCCATAAATGTAGTCAAAAATGTACGCTGGCTGCCTTGTCATTTTATACGATTAGTCGCCGGCAGTTTCCCGGTCAACGCTCCAACAAATGATTTATTCCGTGAAAATACTACGAAGTTGTGAACAACTCCACTACCGACAACGACCTTCGACTTGCCACGCTTATACCCACGAATTTCGTTCAGACTCGCACCACTCGAAAGTGACGGTTTGTAGCCGGTTTTCAGTATTTTATTCAGAATTGCGCAAATTTCTTGTAGGGACGGCGTACATGCACTCCGAGCTCTCTGGATTGAATCGGCATTTTCCATGTTTGGAACTTTGCGTTTTTTTAAAGATAATATTTTAGTGTGGTCAGTGACCACGGTGTTTAAATTGGACCGTTAACTTTTATTTGTCGGCGACAACGGTGTTTAAATTGGATGGTTAACTTTGTTTGTTAGACGTTTTTTTTTTTCAGTAAGGTACGTTATTTCAAGATAAATTAGAGTCTGTTTGGAATCTCCTCTTTAAAGTTTTATTACAATTTTGGTGATTGTATTGTTCATGTCTTGGGTTTAAATATTAATTTGTTTTGGTGTTAGACTTCGTTTAATAAGATTTTGTGGGTTTAAATTATTAGTTTTATTAATTCGTCTTGGTGTTAAACTATTTTTAATTTTTTTATTATAGTATCTTTTATTATATAGAGAAATACTTTCGTGACAATAAGAAATGGAGTGTAATGATATGAGTATGTTAACAAAAATTATAACATAGTCAACATATATTTTCCAAAAGTTAAAGCTATAAAATAACTCTTATGTACATAAAATAGAATTAAAATTTTCAATAAAAATCCAAACAATATAAATAAACTAAAATAATTCTTAAATAATTCTAAAAAATAAAATATTTCATTTAAGTAAACATAAAAAAAATTCTTCAAATAAAAATAAAGTAATCAATGTAAATAAAGTAAAACATATTTTAAATAGTTCTTTAATAAATAAAATTATTTTTAAATAAGTATAATAACTCAAAATTATATCTCTTGATATTTTTTAGATGGACATAATTAATAAAGTTAAATTGGTAATATTCATTAAAAATAAATACAAAAATAATTGTATTTTATAACAAACATTCTTTAATATATTATTAAATTTAAGTTTTGGTTGATATTTATTATGTAAGTTTAAGTAATTAATTATATTGGAGGATTGAAGTTATGCAGAAATTTAAATATTTATATGAAAAATATTTTAGTTGTTGGCACAAAATTTAATGTTTGAAAATTTATTTAATAGTTTGTTTTATTTATTTTTTAAAAATGAATTAAATTGCATATTATTTCTATGAATTTATTAGTAGTAAAGATTATTTAATAGTTTGTGTTATTTTGTTTCTTAACAATAAATTAAATTGCATATTAAATTTCTACCAATTTCAATCACCAATAAATAATATATAGTTAACAATTTTGTGTAGATGTCAACATTTTTTTTAATCTATGCACTGCTCATCATCTAGACTTTAATATTATTTTTTAGGTTTTAAATCCAATTAGAACATGTACAAGCTTATTAGAGTGCTTTAGCAATGACATATGAGTCAAATAAATTTGTTCATTGTCACTCACTCAGTTTGGCCTATACAATGATCCCAGTTAGAAGAATGAATAGATAAATTAGGTGGTCATGAGGTCAAGATAGATAGCGACATTATAAAACTCTTTCATGTGGATGATCTTATCATGATTGCTACAATACTACAAAGTCTAAGAGACCATTTAAAAACCTTCAAACTCTTTTTGTAAAGAAGTTGAATATGCATGCCAATGCCAACAAAGTGAAGATTTTAATCTTCTTGTGCCAAAAATAAAAATCATATAAACTTCATACTTGAGGGGAACCCACTTGAGATAGTGATAGATTCCAAATACCTAGTACTAGATTTCACTAGGAAACTTAGTTGGGAAGCTCGCATAATTAAGAGAATTCAAGGCGAGGGTGGAGGGTGCTAATATACTCTTTATGAAATAGATTTAAAGATGATTTGTGGGACTGAAAAACCACCAAGATCTTGTTTAGAAATGCTACTTGTCCCAATGTTGCTCTACAAATGTGAGTGGTATGACAAGAATAAAGTAGAGACAAATTGAAATAATTCAAAAACGTTGAATCACAAACAACTTCAATATCGAAGCACTGATCCTATATGAAATATACTAGTGACAATATGTGTTTTTTCAATAAAGGTAATTTAATTACAATTTCTCTTGTAACTGCACAAAGAAAATAAAGAAATGATGTAGGAAAAGTGGTTAAAGGTAGCAATGACAAAAGAGATGAACAAAAGAAAGAGGACATAGATGAAACAAAACAAGATATGGATGAATAAGTGAGGTATCAACTGATAAGAACATTCATACATCAATCAAGAGATTAAAAATCATGTGAAAAAAATAGTTTAGAGCAAGTATGTGGGCAAAACAATTTAGAAGGAAAAAACAAGAAATAAATATGATTGAGTTCAATCCCACTTAAGAACATAAGCAAAAAATCTACATAGGAGTAAAAGTCAAGCGGAAAATAAAGATGCTCATTGCTTGACTAATAATAGTGTCATCACATTTTGGATGCGAGACATGTGTGGGTGCAAAGTTTTAAAAAAAAGTTAGGAAGAAAGAATATGTATCTTTGACATCTTAAATAAGATAAAAACAAAATGACGTTATATCACATAATGTTCCCAAATAACAACATTTGAAATAAGTTATCAAGAAAACTTAAAAAATCTCATTATCAACCATATTTGAAAAATAAAATATTAAAAAAAAATTATTAATTAAAATTCACAATGAAAATCCAACTTAAAAATAAAACAATAATAAATTTTTAACTAAATCTTTACAATTGAAAGCAGCTCACTTCTTTAACTTTTAGTCTACAAATCTGATAAGACTATTTTCATCTGGCAAATATTATTAAAATCTCATTATCTGTCCACTACCTCAAATCTTGAAATACTTGCCAGCTTATAATATTTGTTTAAACTTAGACGACAAACATTGAAAATTTACAACAGTTCACAAATTTTTATTCGACATTCATGGTTTGTTTCAAATTCCATGGTTGATTGCGAATTGCAGACGTTATTACACGCAACGGGTTTTGATGCCCGAGTAAGAGGGATATTGGACTTGGTCAACACTTATCAGCCGTCGATGTTGATCTGCACGGATCCCAAGAAGAAAATGCCAATGTACATAATGTGAAACAGACGAAACAGCCACACTTTTCTTCCAAATCTTCAAACACGCTGTGAAAACACTTCTTCCGTGTCATTTCCATGCAGCTTCCAACTATTTAAAAAGAGGTGATAATAACCCTCGGGCATCTTTGAATTCTGGACGGTCGAGATCGTAGGATAGGTGAGAAGAAATACGAGGTGAAAGGTACCGTTTCAAGTGGAGGTACATATATGCGGGGCCCGCAATTGAATAGTTTTCCTCTGCCCACGGTATGGACGTGTTTAAAGGCCGGTCACTTGACCTTAAAAGCCCGGCCTGCTTCTTGTGTTGAGAATGTAAGAGCACATATCCCTCCTGTAACGAGTTGGGATAACCTACAGAGGCTCAACCCCTTGAAGCATTGCCAGTGGCAGGTCTCGAGTACGAGTCTGGTAGCTTAATCTGAGAGGCTCTGATTTTAAAGATGGTTTCCGGAAATGGAAATCCCGAGAACTCATTTAATGTAACACAGGTTAGTAGGACTACTAGTACCTCTTTTCATTTCCTACGCAATTTCATGTGCTTTCATGCTTTACTAATTTGTCGCGAAGCAGTAGTTTACAGATCGCATCCCCCTGAAATTGAAAGAATATGGCGCAGAATATTTTAGTTAGAATGTTGTTTCCTGTTTTCAGTTTGGGAGCTTTGTGCCCCCTTAGACGCGCAAAACTTAAATGCTTAGCGGCTAGGTGTTTTGATTTTGACCACAAAGCTCAGGCCGAATAAAATATTTGCTCAAATTGATTTTAATTTTTAGGGTGAGTTCAAAATGACTGCCAATTATTCCTGTTTAATCCGCCCCTGTTCACGTAAAGAGAGGATTCGCCAGCAATTTCGACTGCTGCTTTAGTCCTTTTTGAAGATTCGACTGAGAATTTCGAATGGGGTTTTGTCGTTATTGATACACTCCTATTCGCTTCATTTATAGTTTGTTTATGAGCTCGCAGTACCTTGTCCCATGCAAAGTATTATAAAACGTTGTCTTAACGGGACTTCCAGCAATTGCCTGAATTTAAATTCTCATCAAACTGCAGAGGCAGAGCCTTAATACGAACGCCCTGTGAGCAGTTTTCCCCTTTTCTGAGTGTTTTGATAAATCCCATCTGTGTATCCATTAAATTGGGTAATTTATCATGGGATGAATAACCAGCAGTATTCCACCCTTGACCTGTTGTTTGTAAAGCTAACACTTCAGCAGTTCATGTGCAGGGGTGTATTTAGATACTTGGATGAAGTATTGATTTTGTTTTGAGCTGAATTGAAATCGTAACGTTTAAGCTCTTTCTTATGAACTATTTACTTATGGCTAGGCTCATGGAAAAAGCTTGTTAAGTATTATATACAGCTGCTGCTTAGAAAATGTCAAACCAGTTTTGTTAGTTGATCCTATGATTTATTTATTTTTGTTGCTGTTCATTTTTTTGACTTTAGTACATGTAATTTGGGACGAAGATAACTTTCCTAATCTTTTGTGGTGGATTTTATTTTCAAATTAAAGGATTTGAAATAATATGTGTATAGAAATTATTGTTTTTCTCAGTTTATAGTTAAGATTTGAGAGGAATCTGTTCAAATTTGTCTTAAATAATCTCATCCTTTAAAACTGTTGGGGCTTTACATTAATTTTGTAAGGAAATAAATTTATATTTATTTAAATAGATTTCTGAAAGTTATTTAAAAGTCAAACATAACATTAATTAATCTGAAGTTTTGCTCCCAAGTCCATAAAGCTATGAAAAGGAATAATCAGAAACTTACATTTAATTTAATTTACCATTTAATTAATTATCAGATCATAGTCAAAAATCCTGTTTTTATCTTCCAGTTTCATCTGGAAAAAATTAGTGTTGCCCTGAAAAGTAATTTCTTCAATTTCATATAGGAGGTTAGTAGGATGAGTGCAGGGTACTGCAGAAAAATGTCCTAACTTCCATTCCAATCTTCTGGTAATAAACTGTTTTATGCCTTTGCCTGTGGAATGTAACTTTTGCTTTGAGGATCAGCATGGGGTACCTTTTTCTTTCCAGTTAGCTCGTTTGTAATGCCATGTTTTCAAAGGCTTTTTTGGAATCTAACTATATTTTAAGAAAACCAGTCAACGTTTTGAACCTTCTCCTAATCTATCTTCAGAATTCTTAATAAAGCCTCTTCAATTATATCAGTGTTGACTAAAAATCGCTTCCTTCGTTAAATTGCCCGGTTTAAATACTCCTGAATTCACTATTCCTGAATTTAACTAGTTTTAGTGCTATTTGCAGGATGTATCAAATGGAAATGGAGAACAAGAAAAGAGAAAAGGAAAGAATTATGATGAATGGCTTCCAATCACATCATCTCGTAATGCAAAATGGTGGTACGCAGCATTCCACAATGTCACTGCTATGGTCGGTGCTGGAGTCCTCAGCTTACCCCATGCAGTAGCAGCTTTGGGATGGTATGAATGCTCTAAGCAACATAATTGTACACCCATTTTTTCTCTAAATCTGCAGCATTAGCAAATTAGCACAAATTCACAGGCTATCCTTTGAAACATATAGCCATGGCCTAAATGGCTTCGATCCAGTAGGACTTAATATACTATATGTTAAATTTTACCAGTGTGTGGTATAAGTCCTAAATCTTGTGGTTTGATTCGCAGGGGTCCAGGAGTTGTAGTGCTTGTGCTTTCCTGGATAATTACCCTATATACACTCTGGCAGATGGTTGAAATGCATGAGATGGTTCCAGGAAAACGTTTTGATCGATATCATGAACTAGGGCAGCATGCTTTTGGAGAAAAGCTTGGTTTATGGATAGTTGTTCCACAGCAATTGATAGTAGAAGTCGGAGTAGATATAGTCTATATGGTTACGGGGGGCACATCTTTGAAGAGGTTTCACGACCTTGTTTGTACAGGTTGCAAGGAAATTAAATTGTCCTACTTTATTGCAATTTTTGGTTCAGTTCACTTCGTTCTGGCACAACTGCCCAATTTCAATTCAGTGGCTGGAATTTCCCTGGCTGCAGCAGTAATGTCTCTCAGGTAAAGCTTTACGTTTTATGCTTTGACTGGTTAATTTGAATGCATAGGAAATGCTATATTGACCTATGGCAATTGCATTGTGCAGTTATTCCACAATTGCTTGGGGAGCCTCTGCCCATAAGGGGCAAATGGCCGATGTGGACTATGGTATAAAAAGCTCATCCACTGCAGATACAGTTTTTAATGTGTTTAATGCTCTGGGAGACGTGGCCTTTGCTTATGCCGGGCACAATGTGGTCCTAGAGATCCAAGCCACTATACCTTCCAAACCAGATAAACCATCAAAGGTTCCTATGTGGCGAGGAGTAATTGTTGCATACATCATCGTTGCTCTCTGTTACTTCCCTGTAGCACTGGTCGGTTACTGGGCTTATGGAAACTCTGTTGGGGACAATATTCTACTTACAGTTGGGAAACCCAAATGGCTCATTGCAACAGCAAACTTGATGGTGGTGATCCATGTGATTGGAAGCTATCAGGTATACATAGATCTAGTCTTTTAAATGCTTTGCTTTAACGACTTATTTTGTTCCTAGTCGGTATTTATATGCATTTTACATGTTTTATACTTAAAAGGTAAGTTTATTATCAAAATCTTACAATCTAGGATTTATATGCATTTTACATATTTTATTTTAAAAAAAGAGTAATCTACATTATTTTATTAATTTCATACAAAATTTTAAATGAGTGATTTCCTTATTAAAAATTTCAATTTAAGACTCACATTTACAAATATTTGATGTTAAATTCTAAGTGCAATGAACTTCTTTAAAAATATTATTGCTAATTTAAATACTATCAAATCTCATATAAGTAATCTTTCTATTTGTTGATATATTTATATTTTGGTGTAGATCTATGCCATGCCAGTATTTGACATGATGGAAACAGTGTTGGTCACCAAACTTCACTTCACTCCAGGAATGCCGCTACGTTTGGTTGTTCGCTCACTCTATGTTGGTAAGTGAAATTGTATTTACAAAAAAAATGAAATCTAGGAAAGGAGTACTGTATTTAGCATTTGAGGTTTCTTTCTAACCCTATACAAGGATTGCCCTAATATTTTTTTAAATAAATTTCAGCGGCAACTTGCTTTGTTGGTATTTCACTTCCGTTCTTTAGCGGCCTACTTGGATTCTTTGGAGGGTTTGCATTTGCTCCAACAACCTACTTCGTACGTACTTCATACTTCACCTTTATTTAACATGTCCATTTAAGTCAACCTTAGTCTTATTTATTCATTCTAACCAAAATAAATTCCTGGTTGCATTTAATTGATAACCTCTATATTGGATTCTACTCCATTGCAGCTTCCGTGCATCATGTGGCTTTCAATATACAAGCCAAGAAGGTTTAGCTTATCATGGATAGCGAATTGGGTATTGCACTCTATACTTTCTTTTCAATGTTGAGATTTTTTTTTAAAGAACTATTTTATTTAATGGTTAAAAAAAAGAATATTACATAAATAAATTTTCTTGTAAATATTTAAACAACCTTCGCTAAATTTTTGTAAGCTTAAAAAATAGGACATGCAAATGAGAAAAAATGATAAGATCTTCTAATGCATTTACTTTTTTGTGTAGGTATGTATAATTTTGGGGGTTATACTCATGATGGTATCATCCATAGGTGGTTTGAGGACAATAATTAAAAAAGCATCAACATACGAATTCTATTCATAAATTATATATTGAGAGAGTTATTGGTACCTACTAGTACACAATAGCAATTTGTATTGTTATTTATGAAATTTGGCCATGCTTTTCTTGTACTTTTATCTTTACTTAATTATCTTCACCAAGTGTTATGTTTAAATCGGGTTGTATTCTACAAGTTGTTATAGCTACTTCACTCCTAGTTGGGAGATACAATAAAAATATGTGTAGTCATTTGATCAAATATAAAAGGAAAGTGATATTATGCTAACTTTATAGAATGCATTGATATGTGCTACTATGATCTTCACTTGACTACCTCCTTGTTAAATCTAAGTTATTTTGTAACTTGCTTTGCTACTTGCTAGGTTATATAGTAGAAATATATGGTCATTAATCAATGCAAAGGATAAAAATGTTATAACAATTTGAAGGAATGTGTTCATTTGTAGCACTAAATTTATTTGTTTATAACAAAACATTGTGTAACTACACTATGAGAACCTCACAATATCATAATAAATGTAAATGTTGTGCTTGCAAAATAATAACATACTTCTAAAATCATCATTGCATTACATTTGAAATTTTATTGTAAAAAATAAAATAAAAACTCATACCTAAGATACAAATTTTAACTTTTAAATCTTAAACATGCAACATTTAACAATTGATGAATATTATAAATAACTCATTTCAAGTATTTTATATCTAGAACAAATGGAATATGATTTTTTTTGCTTTAGAAAATAAATTTAAGAGGAAAAAATAATATTAGAAGAATTTAACTAGCTTAAAATTTACCTACCATGTAATAATTAATCGTCTCATGATAGGGATTAAATCAAGCGAGTTTTTAATTAATGACTTGTGGAAGCATATTGTATAAACATTTCACTTAATTTTGTTAATTATGTAAATGACTTTAATAAAAAAAATTTAAATGTATTGTTTATGTATACTTTCTCAATGGTTAAATAGTTACCATAGATATATATTCATTTACTTCTTATTATGAGTCTAAATTAATAGGTCTATGTGTTTAATTTATTTAAATAGTTTTAATTTTTTTTAAATAATTATATTAGTGAAACATAGAAAAAGAGGTGCACCACAAATGGGATTAACCAAATGGGTACACCTAATTTTACTTAGTGTTTCACTCAATTATGAGGGGTATAATGCATAAATAAAAATCAGAAAATAGACCTAATTGTTATAACAGTGAATAGGTAGGTTTTAAGATGGTATAACGATGTGTACCTATTGCAGAAAGTGCTTTTTTGGGCTTCACTGAGGACTCATTCGCCTAGTGGTAAATGGGTCCTTGCTAGGGTTCTAGAAATTTGATTTCTAGGTTTTGTTCTTCAATGTCTGCACTCCCAGATCCTAGGTGTTCAACTCTTGAAAGTTGGAAATAAATTATGTAGGTTTGTTTCTATGATCTTGCAAGAAAGATGACAACTTTGCAACTTCAACAACTTTCAATCTTGTTCTTCACTTGATCTTTAATCTAAAACCTGCAGTCAAACATCAAGAGAAGAAACTTTGTTGATTGTTAGGAAATAGGGATTTGCTTTGGTCAAACCCCATTTTGGTAATTAAACCTTGAAATGAAACAATGCGTAAAAGGAATGATGAATGAACAAGTAATGCCACAACTCACCAATCCTCTATTGAACCTTGGATTACAAATCTGAAACTTAGCATGAAATGACCTTAATGATTATAGATCTTGATCATGAACTTGACATAAGATAATGGCTTTGAAGACTTGAACTTAGCTCAACATCATGCATGAATTTGACATGGTGAAATGGCCTCAATGACTATAGATCACCAATGCTACATCATCACATTAGCTCAACAACATGCATGACTCTGACATGGTGAAATGGATCCTTGATTGCTACAATAAATCTCAATAAATCTGCCCTTGAATGCCTTCTTGAATGCTCTAGAATACCCTATAATGCTCTTGCTTGATCTCATGAAAGTCTTCTAGGTGAAACTATGTGAAATAACCTTATATTTATACTTAACGTAAGATTAAATCCCGAAATTCAAATAACACAAGCCGACATCATATCTAGGATTTGAAATTATTAAAATACCACCAAAAACACATCCCAAGGGGTGTCCTGAGTTAAGGAGGACCCATTCAACATAGGGTAAATGGGTCCTAACATACTTAACTAGGACATGTTTCGGGGATTGTGAAATAATATGCCAAAAGGGGGTCCTAAGACCTAGTGACGACCCATTCGCCAGATGGAAAATGGGTCCTAGGTCACTAATGTAGGACACATTCCTTAAAAAATTAAGTGTTGTGAAATATTATTAATGAGTGTTGGGCTTTATCCCTCAAAAAAGACAATAAATTGGGCTTGGATTTGAATTTAAGGGGCCAATTAAGCTCAAATTAACCCCAATTAATTAATAAAACCCTAGATTAGTGTGAAAGTGTAAAGAAACACTTTACAACACCCTAAATAAGACACAATTAAGTCCATTTTATCATTAATTATTCATTCCCAAGTTTAGTGTGAAAAAGGGTTACTTTTTTCTACACTACATTTAGCCCCCACTTTAGTGAGAGGAGGAACTTGCTTCAAACTCGCACCAAAGTAGACATTCAAGAGGGGTCCAAGTGTACCAATGTGGATGGTATAGGATGACAAAGATCAAGGGGGTGGTCAAGCCCCCAGGATTCAAGATCCTACGTCAAACCAACATAAGCACAAAAGGACACACACAAGGTGTATGATATGTAGTAGCAAGACAAGATACACAAACATACAATGTCAAAGACTAAAATAAAGAAAAACGAAAAAAAAAGGGGGTGGATCAAGCCTCAACAGTCTATCTAACTCTATGTGGATCAGGTCTCAGCTGTTTGTCCAAAAGACGTGCTCACTCTGGGCTAATGGAACCTTAGGCCATCCACTAGGTGAGCCCCCATAAAAGTGGCTTAGTGAGAAAGTCATGCCTAGTCTATGTGATCTCACCATACAATGAGAAAGTCATGCCTTTGTGTTAGCTTCTCATTGTACTAACCATACCAAAGCTATCCCTCTAATAACTTCTATAGGGTGCCACAAAATGAAACTTCGAGCTTATGAAAAACAAAGGGATCTTTGCTTAATGTAAGGTCTCTTCTTAGGGAACATTGTGCCTAATGTCTCCAAGAGAGGAAAAATCAAATAGATATCACGTTCTCGGAGGAAATCAAACCCAATGATACCACCAAGAAAATGACGCATCACAAGAGAAGAAAATCACACAGTGAAACATGAGTGTCAATATATGCCCCCACTTTCAAGTGATTGCTAACACCATTGTTATGAGCAATCCACTTTAAAGTAGAAGATATGAGAGCTTATTCAGAAAGCCCTATGCCAAGTCATATGTTCCTAAATAAAACTACATCATGAATAGGGGGTTGCCCCAAAATGCAATACTATTTAGATAACTCAGTATGTCACATGCAAGCCAACTTAAGGCATGCCCACATTCCAAGCTTGATCTTATATATACATGGAAGGCGGTCAACTAACCAAAAGAGACAATCAACAAGTGTCATACAAGGACAAGGCTAACCTAAGTTCCCTTGCCCCAACTTAGTGCAAGACAAGGATAAGCCTAGATGATTGAAAATTATTATCAACTAGAGGAACTAGGTGCTTCAACACAAGGAAGAGCACCACAATCCTTAATATGATGAATTTTATTACCTAAATCCTTACATTCATTAGTAGAATGACCATGAAATCTATGATATGCACAAAATGAACTCTTGTTGTACTATTTCTTCCGTGTTCTTGGAGGGAGAGATATCAAACGATCTTGGAGGAGTCTCGACAAGATACTCTCTTGATCAATAGTAGGCATTCCTTTCTTTTGCGACAAAGATATCTCTTGCTTAGTACATGGTGTCATATACTTACACAAGACTTTTTAGATTGTGAGATTTTGTACTCTTCTTTAAAGGAAGACATAAAATCTAATGAACTCCAATCATTACTAATACATGTCCTAGGAGTGCTTTGTGTGATGACATTAATGTTAAGTGAAGACCTCTTTGTTTCTTTCGTTTCTTTCAAAGGATGATAACCAAGACCACTAGTTTCCATCAATTCAGGATTCGCTAATGTTAAAGTTGGCTTAGAAGAATCTTTTGTAAGAGTGTTGATATTGAATGAAGGCTTGTTTGTTTCTTTCAAGGGACAATAACCAAGATCATTAGTCGTTTCTTTCGTATTAGGCTCTATAGGGATGCAAATACCTTGTTCTTTAGCACCACATCCTTTTCCACTATACCTGAGTTGTTTCATAAGTTCATAACCTCTTCCATAAAGCTTTTTCATTTCTTTCGAATTCAGTGGTTGCTCATAATCAACTTTATCCAAGTTTGTTGTATAATTTTCTTCTTCTCCTAAAGTGGTTGAGGTGGATGCTTTCGAATTTTGTGTTGACATTATCACTTTTTCATTCCCCTTGTTAGACTCTTTTGTTATGATCTTGTATTCAACCATGAATGTAGGTGTGAAATCCAAGGAACCCCAATCATCTTCTAACAACTTAGTGGCTTCATCAATGTTCTTGTGTTCTTCTTCCTTCATGACTTCCACTTTTGCAGTTTGTTTCAATACTTTCAAAGGATCTCGTCCTTCTTTCTTAGCAATCAAATAATTTTTAGGTTCAGGATTGGCCTTAAGTGTGTAAACTTTGTTGTCATAGACATACTTCATTTTATGATGAAGGGTAGAAGGCACTCCATTCATCTCATGAATCCATGGCCTAAGAGGAGATTTTGTGAACGATTATGAGGCATAACATCGAACGGAGTTTGTAATAGGATTTTTCCAACTTTAATAGGTAATGTGATGACTCCAAGCGATTGTTTTTAGGTACGTTATCAAACCCACAAATAGATAAAGAATTAGGTTGAATTTGAATGTTTTCTACTTCAATCTTATCAAGAAGGTTTATGCTACATACGTTAAGGGTTAAGCCACTGTCAACAAGATTTCTCTTTATCACTACTCAATTAATGTGATGAGTTATTACCATGAAAGCTTCATTTTGTTTTTGGTCTTCTAATGAAGGTAAATCATCTTGATGGAAAGTAATGTCCAAGTTAACCAGAGTTACAGTTTAAATTTTGGTTGCCACATCATTTGATTGCACGTTAGGAGGGGTAGGAACTTGTTGTAGAGAATTATGAAGCATGTCATGATAACTAGGCGAGGCTTGAATAAGGTCCCATAAGGATATCTCATCAGGAGTATTCTTAAGTTGTTCAACAAGATCATACTCCTTTCCACTTTATAAAGGAAATTGAGGAGCACTAGGCAAGATAGTTTGAGGCAATGGGAGGGATGTTGGAGTTTTTTGTCTTGAATGCAGATTATTCAGTAGTGTTATATGTATGAGAAATAGTAGTGTAACTCGATTTCTGCAAAACATTATCATTATCAAGTTGAATTTTTGGTGGTTCTAAGATAAGCAAGGGTTTATTTTGAACTTACGGTTGTTGTGAGGGTGGGTAGATGGTAAGAAGTGGCTTAGGAGACCACTTCAAGGGATATCGAATTTACATAACCTTAAAAGGCTTGTCCTTATTTTCATGATCTCTTAGTGAAGGCGAGTGTAATGTCACTTCATCATCTTCATCTAAGGAAGGATCATTACTATCGTTTGAAAGACATGTGTCAATGTTCTCATTTTATTCCACCATGATATCTTCCCTAGTAGAAGAGTTTTTAGGAGAGCTACAAACTAGATGTTCAAGACATTCAATGGTTGGTTCTTCTAAAATAGCTTCATCACAAGTAGGGGACTCATCAATGGTTGAATTTTCTTGCTAGCATTCTCTTGTTCAATGATGTTTTTCCTAGGGGAAGAGAGACAAACAAGACTTTCATAACTCTCATTGGTTCGATCTTCTATCACCAAAATATCTTCTTCACAAATAGGAGAGATATTGGGAGAAGACCAAATTTGATTGTCATAATTATCCACCATTGTATTCTCTTTCACTAAAGCTTTCTCTTAAGTGTGAAGGATGAAATTTTTCTTGGCATGCTTAGAAAGGTAAGATACTAACATTGTTTGACCAAAAATGAAAAGTACTTCTAACAATCATAAGCAATGCTTGAAGAATGTAAACAGTGTATACCTAAAGATGACAAGTACTTTTATCCAATTTATGCAGAACTTCAAGAATGCAAACAATGCGTATCCAAGAATGAAAAGTACTTTTTATCAAACTTATGCAAAGCTTCATGAGTGTGAACATTTTGTATGCAAAAGTGAAAAGTACTCTTATCCATATTATGCAAGGTTTCAAGAATGTGAACATTTTCAGATCTGGTGATTTTTGCTACTAAATTGATTTTGGAATGACTCAAAAATGATTGCACTAAATGGATGATTTTGGCCTAGATGCATAAAACAAAAGTTCCTAAAACTTTCCAGACTATTTCTATAGGTTACTATAGACATGTAAAATTGACCTAACACATCACATGTCCTAAATGACATTTTATCATCATCGACATTATTATCATCAAATATCACTGCATTTAACATCAAAAGCATCAAATACATCAAAAACCCTAATTTCTTCTATTAATTGAATAATAATAATTTATTTAATTAATTCACTTTTTCATATTTTCAACCAATTAAATAAATTTAATTTATTTAATATAGTCCTAATCTAACTTTGTTCCTCCCAATTAATTAAATAACGTCAATTATTTAATTATGTTGTTAATTTACCCTATTTCCCTAAGTTAATTAAATTATTAAAAAATAATAATTTAATTATATATCACTTTCACCTAAATTTGAATAATTAAATGTAACAAACCCGGTGTTCTTCACAACAAAATTTCCAATGTTTTCACCTCAAGTGAATAAAACATGATGCCATGACATAAAAATAATTTTTTTCCCTTTCTTTATTGAAAATATATCAACAAAGGTGCTATACAACTTGCAATAAGGATTTCCATTTCATTACAATATTTCACCAAGTACAAAATTCCAAGAAAGTACAAACTACATACATAGCTCCTTTGAGCTTCATAGCATAAGATATAGATGGTCCAGGAATATGCCTTTCAAAACCTTGGTCCTTTGTCGCCAGATGAGGAGGAGAAAAATCACTCAAGCACCTTTCCACCAACCTCAGACTTATATGCGGTCCCCCACTCATCTATCAATGATAGATGGCCCTTCCCTTCAAAAAAGGTATTGGTTAGGTAAACTCGTATGACATACCATTCTGAGCTTAGTGTGGTGCCCTACATGACTAGTATTTATAACCTATGCTAGGTACCCTTCATGCATTTAAATAGACACGATGAACTGACAGCGGAGTCTCCAAAATCTCACTATCTATATTGGAGTCTCAGACAATCCCACTACTTTGGCCAAAGTATTCTCACTCAAAACTTTGAGTGAAGGTCTACCATTCACTTACACTATAGCTAGCTCATTTTGACTTAAGGCCATTATATCTATGCTTAGGAAATCCCTCTCCATGGGAAAGCTACTCCCTAGGATAACCTATCTCTTTAACGCAACCTAAGGTATCACAACTCAATAAGAAAAGTACAAGTTCCCTCCCTTCACTGGACAACATTCCTAGGAGTAACCTACTAGCCACCCAACATAATTAATTATCTAGCTATGAGTGTTCCTTAAGATTGTCTATGTTTGATCATATCTAGTATAAAAAAAATACCTATGATAAACATATTTTCTTACCCATATCTACCCATTTCTAGTATAATAATAATACCCATGAAAAACAGTCTCTCCTATCATGGAGTACTTAGAAACAATGCACTAACAAAGTGAATAGTATCCACTTTTCTTTCAAAGCAAACAATACTTTCCTCTATATGCAAGTAATAACAAGACTAGTTTAATCAATCAAGACATAACTCACTCAAAGAATAGAATAAACAAAAGTAGAATATCCTCATGCCCATGTTTAAGCTTTCCAATTTGACTAGCTGTAGTCACAACACTTTTAGAACATCAACTATCTCGATATTGATCTTCCAATAAAGTCTCACAATTCTTAACTCTCAAGTTGGCAATTGCTTCTTCTCAAAAGATAATAAAATTCTCTCAATACTCAATGCTCTCACTCACTATTTTAACATAATATTGCAGATAGAAAAATATACAAAAAGAAGAGACTTTGCACAAGAAATATGCATAAAAGAATGCGTCCAAACCAATGAACTTACTCCTCTATTTATACAAAAATTGGGTAACTACTCTGCTTATATTTTAGGCATAGTTTTTCCAGCAGCAAGCATGCACAACAACACATCTTTCTCAGCTCAAAAGGTGGAGAAAATATAAGCACATACTCAACTTAAACAGCTACACGTCAACTTAGTTAAATGATAACAATTAGAGACGAATTCAAATCCAACATGATAGAATTCGGTTTACATCTCAAAATGGACATCTACAAGAATAAGGATTCAAAGGTGGCACCAAGTT
Source organism: Sequoia sempervirens (assembly GCA_007258455.2). Classification (NCBI taxonomy): domain Eukaryota; kingdom Viridiplantae; phylum Streptophyta; class Pinopsida; order Cupressales; family Cupressaceae; genus Sequoia; species Sequoia sempervirens. Next base: position 155,032 of record VDFB02105911.1, read on the forward strand.
TTAACATCTTTCCATATTCTCAAGCTTACAGTCTTCACAAAGGAATCAGTCAAAAGACACTTGGATGCATTCCTACTTTTTTGATTTGGTCATTTTTTATGCATTGATATCACACAATGAATTGACCCTTCATTTAAAGCATTTGTAGTGTTGTTTTCTATTGCTTACAAAACACACATTAAATACTTCACTCCCTCTTACTATCTATGTGTTGTTTAGACTTATTCTACATGCCTCTTCACTAATGCTGCCTCCATGCTAGTTTGAGGTGTCTTGAATAGTTCTCAAACATTAATGACCCCTCTTTTTATAAAGTAGTTAATGTGCAACCTATTCAAAATTGACTTAGTCCTATTTACAACGCTGACTTTACATCATATGAGCTATGTATATAATGTGTTCCACTAAAAGGTAATGTGCTGTCAGGTTTAGCGCTATACATTGCATACAATTTGATCTTTACTTAAAGCCAATACATATATGTATATATATATGTATATATATATATACATATATATATATATATGTATATATATATGTATATAT
>VDFB02105911.1:155677-176094 GCA_007258455.2 Sequoia sempervirens
AGAGAGTGAGTGAGAGAGGAGTGAGTTAGTGAGAGAGAGGGAGTTGAGAGAGGGAGAGGGGTTGGGTGTTGAGAGACGAGGGAGAGACTCGACACATAGAGAGGGAGGGAGTGGGAGAGAGATAGAGGGTATAAGGGTTAAGGATAGAGGGTAGAGGGGAGAGAGATAGAATTAGGGTATAAGGATAGAGGGAAGAGAGATAGAATCAGGGTATATAGTGTATAGACAAAGAGAGAGAAAATAAATCTATTAAAAAACCAACTTTCACATAACGCGAGCACGTTTTGAAGAAGTAGAGATATAGTCAAGCATGTACATGTGTGAATAAGGGAAGCATAAGTAGTCACAAACACGTAAGCCTTGAAGTATACACACGAATACATAGTATACACAACTTAATACAAATTATATGCACGAATACAATGTATACGCATGAAAATGTGTAAGTCACAAAGTACACATTGGAACACATGTAATTCACAAAGTATACATGTAAGTTGTAAAGTATACACTTGAATACACATAACTCATATATCTATTGAACCATGAATTTATAATGCAAATATGGACACCATCGATAAAAAATATTTGTATTAACCAAATAGCCATGTACGCATACATCAATATATGTCAATATAAGTATAAAATATAGGTAAAAAATAGCCATATAGGCTTACGAGAATGCCATATAGGAATACAATGTCAAATATATCCAATACAAAATATGTACAAAACTACCATGTAGGCATACAACAAAGGGCTATGGAATCAAAATTCATTTCTCTCCATGCTCTGGAAATAAATTACTTCCATTTTCTTGTTAATCTGATGGCGATAAGTCTATCACTCATTTGTGTTGTACTCGAGGAGTGCTCCTGCTGCTTCTATTGTTAAGTTCTTGGTGAAGTTTTAACTGTTACAATAAGAAGTAAATACATTAATATATAGAAATTACATTATAAAAAATGATATATTTAACAAAATAATCACTTACCGTCATATCACGATCAATCTCCACGAGGGAAATATTCACATGCCCATGCTGAGGCGTTCTCAAGCCCTGTATAAACCATCCAAATAGAAATTAAATTATGAATTAATAATGGTTTGATTTTTCACTAGAACTAACATCTATAACAACGAATGTAAATTGAAATTTAGTAATTTTCCTCATACCTCCTCTGTCAGAGCCATCGAGAATTTTATAGCGGATGAAACACCGATATCCATTGCCCTCATAACATTTGGAGGCATTTCCACCACCAACATCTGAAAATAAAACAACAAATTATTCAATCACAAAAACTACAATAGCGATCCACGTCATGACTTATAATATATGAGGTTGTATAGGTATTTTCATGATGTAATAAGGCTTAATTAGCCATTTTTGAGTTTGTAATGGTCTTTGGTAGTCATTTTAGGCATAAATTGTAAAGTTGCAGAATCTTAACAAAAGTTGTCAATCAATGTTGTAAAAATGCAAAAAGATGACAAGCAAATGCAATTGGAAGCAGCTCCTAGACTTATTACTTATGTTATGTGAAGTAATTGCATCACTACTTATGTTGACTTTCTAAACAACTATATTGTAGTTGAAATTTTTTCATCTATCAACATATAGTTATTAGTTATGGAATGTGAAGTAATGCTTTGAGTTTGAATGATGTGCAATGCAATGTAATCAACGATATGAATATAAACTACACAAATCTATTAAGTACAATTCATTAGTTAAACTCTTTATTCTATTACCTGCATGTAGGTTTGAGTAAATCCACTGGCACTGGGAGGTGTTTCGTGGAAACCTCCAATATTAGCTTGTTCAACATCCAAAATCACATATTAAAATACCTCATTAAACAATGTTATTAACATGTAATAAATTTATAATTGCTTACTAGTTACATACCCCACCGATAGGCGTATTGCAGAAATAAGTAGGTGGAGGGCCAGTGTATCCAGTCTCAACACTGTGACCCTGCAATTTTATTAAAATCATAAAACTAAATTAGTTAAGCTTGCATTTCAAAATTGAAATTTAATAAATTAAATTCAATGAGCATGCTAACTTTTACCTGACTATCAATGCCATATGCCTCATGAAAAATGTCAGCTGCCCTCTCCATCTCCATAGCTGCAGATGGATCTTGCATAGGAGCCTCCTGAGTGTTGGTGGGGTCATATAAACAAGTCTCCCCACAAGATTGAAACACATGGGTTCAAAGGCCACAACTCGAAGACTCCCCTGGATGGCATTGTAGAATAGGGCTAGTATGATGGATGACACTCTAGGTCAAAGTGTTGATCGCCTGCAATGTCTCTACATTGGCACTCTCCCTCGCAATGGAAGACATAACAACGTGCTCACGAGGAGGCCTAGCGAGAGGTCGTCTCCCTTGCCGCATAGGATCTGATTGTGCACCGGGTCTATCTTGAGCCGACCCCCCACCTCTCCCCTGGAAGTCCCTCATATCAAAATAATTTGGGATTTTGTTCAATATGAATTCACTGTATAGTTTCCTAAGAAAATATTTCAGGACTTCACAATTTTTGCATGGTGGGTAATCAAAGACCATGTACCACCTCTCATAAAAATAGTTCCTAATCTGTTGGTGGTGGCACCAATGAATAGGAAACCTCTTCGCATTGAGGGTAAGATTTTGATTTGTGTGTGGGTCGATGAATAATGAGCACAAATCAGCTTTTTTAATTTTTAAATCCTTTACATCTTTATATGATAGTTTATCCACATAATAAGCCCTAGTCACTTGCCTCCTATCTTGCCATCCAGTTATTTGTTTGCTAATTGAATCTATAAAAATTTTAACATATCTTTCAATGAACCTGCTAGGGTCATTCTTTCTGCGGTTGAACCATTTGGATCACTCAACCTACTAATTAAATCCTCTATTTTTTTGTTGTTGTTCTTAATTTCACTCATTACATTATGTTGAGTGTTAGGAGGGTGTTGAATGACTAGTGGAGGAGGTTGTTGTTGAGGTTGATTTTCTTGTTGAGGATTTTTTTCTTGAGGATTTGGTTTCTCTTCTTGTTGAGGATTTTGAGGGTTTGCAGGTTCATTTGAATCTCCTACAAATTCAAAAAAATAAATATCAAATACAACCTAAAACTAACAAATTCAAAACAAAAATCAAACAATCCTTACCTCTCACACCTCCTCCTTGTCGTGGTGCCATCCTTGCGAAGAAATAGCAACTTTTGGTGAATATTTTTGCACAATTCATCCTCCTAGAATGCAAGCGCGAAAAATGGGGGTTTTGGCCGTAGGCACAACAAAAAACACAGTCGAAATGAAGAATGAATGAGATTTTCACTTTTTATTTGCATTTAACTTGCCATAATGCAAGTGCGTTATAATGCACTCACGTTATAGTGCGTTCGCGTTATAACGCACTCACATTATAGTGTGTTCGTGTTATAACGCACTCACGTTATAGCGCGTTCGCGTTATGACTTTTCAAAACTTTTTTTTGAAAGTGTCCACAAATTTGCTACCCATCTCCATGTACCCGCCCATTTATTAATTTTTATTGGCCTTAATTGTTGCTTCTAAAAACCTTCATGTACGAACACCATAATTTGACCTAAACTAATCATTTTTAAATTTCTTTTTCATTGTGTAAAGAATTATTTTTAGATTGATACCATATATATTTTTTACAAGAAAATTAAAAATTAAAAGTTATTTAGAAAATACAAAAGCCTGCCATTTAAATTTTATGGACCGATTTCCTTAAAAATTAATTAAAAATATAAAATGTAATCCAATCATAAAAATTACATATTTTAAAACTAAAAAATTGTCATCTATATTGGGTTTTAATTTCGCAAAACAATTCTGAAAAATTAACCATCAACTATATTGTCAAAGTCAATTTTTTCTCTTAACATTTTCATGACATTGTACTTGCAAGTCTAAGGCTAATAACATTGTCATGACCTTGTACTTGCAATTCCAAGGCTAAGGGTTAGATTACCATGCCTTTTCTAAGCCTAAATACAAATGAAAAACATAGATTGTGATTTTTAAACTTTTTGGAATGAGTACCCACTTTAAAATGGGTGTTTATTCTAAAAAATGAATGCCCGTACCTATTTTAAAGCTAAGAAATGACACTCCCCCTCAAAGTGGACCCAACTTCTTGCACTTACCCAGAGATTGAGAGATAATAAAAAATGTAAAAATAGAGAGGGAGATAGAGATATAAAGAGATCCCTCTCTTGAACTCTTCTCATATCTCTTTATATATCTCCCCATATGTACCTCTCTCTCTCTCTGTATATATAATATATATATATACCTCTCTTTATATAACTTCCTCTCTCTATCTTTCTATCCCTCCATCTCTCCCTCTCTCATTTTCTCCCTCTCTCTTTGTCTCCCCCTCTTTCTATCTCTATTTCTCTCCCCCCTCTCTCTATCCATTTCCATCTCCATATCCATCTCTATCTTCCTCTCTATCTCTCTCCCTATCTCTATCTCCTGACCTCTCCTTACATATCTTTCTCTCTTTCCCTTTTATCTCTCCCATTATATATCTCTAGATCTCTCCCTCTTTCTATCCATATCTCCCCCTCTATTCTCTCCCTATCACTCTCTTTCTATTTCTCTCAACTTCTTTCTCATCCCTCTATTTCTCTCCCTCTCACCCTCCCTCTCTATCTATTTATATTTATCTCTCCCTCTCTATATATCTATCTCAATATCTCTCTCACTCAGATACACACACTCCTTGTTTCTCCTTCCCTATCTCTATCTTTATATTTTTTTCATTCACACACACACACTCATTATTTCTCCCTCTCTATCTCTATCTCTATCTCTATCTCTATCTCTATCTCTATCTCTATCTCTATCTCTATCTCTATCTCTATCTCTATCTCTATCTCTCTATCTCTCCCCCATCTATTTCTCTCCCTCTCTAGATATTAATTATCTCTATCACCTTCTTTATCTCTCTTGTCCCCTCTATTTCTATCTTCCTCTCTCTCTCTCTCTCTTATTTACTCCATCTCTCATACTCTCTTTATCTATATATATATATATATATATATATATATCACTTCCTATATCTTTATATTTCTCTCTCTATATCCCCCTCTTTCACTGTCTCCATCTTTCATTGTCTCCCTCTTTCATTAACTCTCTCTTTCTATCTCTATATCTCCCTCTCCCTCTTACTCTCTTCCTTAAAAGGGCTTGGAGGTGGAGAAATCGGATTGGGCTTGGGCTTATTGAAAGTTAGGGGAGGAGTAATCCCTAGGTTTTCATTTAGGAGGAGGAGGGGGGATGTCAATGTCCAAAATTGAAGGTATTATCTTAGGAAAAACTTTATGATGAGTACACATGAATGGACCCATGAAAGAAAAGGAAGCACATTGAATATGATACTAACATTAGGGAGGTCAATGGGTTGAGAGAATAGGGGTTAGTTTGGTAAGTGTGGAAGCAAGGGATCTTAAACTAATTTGACCCATTTTGTTCCTTTCTCTTGGGGCTCTAGGGGAGGGCTAAAATTTAGTGGTATATAAAGAGGTTCATTAGAAGGGATTTGATTAGATACAGTTCAAGTGGTGGCACAATGGTGATACTTATGTAATCTACTTGATAAATTTCATCAATTTTGTGCTTGAGATATAGAAGAAGGTTGTCATCTAACATGGGTTACTTTCCTATATATATGATAGGGAAAAAAGAGGAACACAAGCAACTAATCTAGGTCAAGTGACCATAGGTGGAGTAGAAGAAATGGGATGAGGAATTTCAATCATCATATATTTTTGATAGAGATTGAAATAAAAGTCTATATGAGGTTAAAGGTATTTAGCCAAAAATTGACAAGACAAAAGTTGCCTAGAATGGAAAGGGGTCGATATCTACTATGATGTATAGTAAGAACCATAACATTGTGGGAAATATTTAGGTATTTATAAACAAAAAAAGTAACTACCCACATTTTGATAAGCTAAGGATGGCCCAACAAGACACACAAATATAAAGAAGTAGGAATGACACTACATGGGATGCCAATGGACTTTGGGGAAACATGGATAGAAAGGATGATTGATCCCATGGTGAGAATGGAAAGGGAATCATGTTTGAAAATAATTTTTTGAAGGTATATCCACATCTTTGTGCAAATGGACATAAATAAACTCCTATGTTCCTATATTCACCATACTTAAACAGGATCCACCAAAACACAATAAATAGTTTTCTATTTGACCAAGGCTAGGATATAGATAGGAACATAGTAAAAAACCATAGGCACATCAATAGGGGAGAAAAAAATGATGGATTCATGAATGGAATCAACTTTAGGTGAGGTTGAGTGTACACTACACCTATTATATGGAAAAATGGGAAAGAATCTAGAGAAAGATCCATATCACCTCAAAAGGGACCAATTAGAGTCAACCTCGGGATGTGTAAGTTGTAAGGGAACAAGGTCTATGAAATTGAAAATGGTATGTTGTGAAAATGGATCGAAGTAAATCTAGAGGTTATAGTTAGGTGAGATATGAAATTATTATGTGTCATTAACACCAACAAATTGGATGAGTTTCAAGTCAATCAAGTCTTGTATTAAGACTTAGATACATACATTTTTGTGTGTCATGAATAGGCACATTGTGTTATTGATAAAATGCTTTAGAATCATAGTTATTTAGAAGTGGTAGGTTTGTATTAAGAGGATGAATATTCGTTAGCTACACCAAAATGTTTGAAATGGGTTCTTTGAGAATGGAATGTAATTGATCAAATAACTATGTAAAATAAAAATTATATTGGGGCCACACAAATAAATTCATATTCAAAGAAGAAGGCATGGTTGTATCGATAGTGTTAATAATAGACGTGGATGTGTTATTTTAAAAAAGAACTTTGTGGTAATTTTATATTTTTTATCAAATTATGTAGAATGCCCCAATGATAAAGTATGAGTTGATGAGGTAAAATAAGGTGCCTCAAACTGGCTAATAATCTAAGCTTATAATTGTGGATGTTTGTGCAAAGTTATGAAATGATGAGTATCACATTAACAAAATATTTTCATGAATGAGAGGTTGGAGGTTTCCTATATAGAAACCTATTGAGGGTGGTGTTAGCATGACCAACTTGCTAAGCAATAATGTGTTATTTCTCCTCTTGAAAAGTAGAAATATACTCCAATGTTCCTTATAAGTCAGGTCTTGACTATGTGGGATAGAAAAGTGATCATTGTTAATGTGTTCAACAAGGGGTTTGGATTATTAGGTTTTTTGAAAATGATATCAATAGCATGCAATCAAAAATAATAGATCCAATATTCATAAAATAAATTGCATAGTTAGATTTATCCATGCAATAGATTTGCATCAATTATTATGCTCTTTCTCAATGATTTTCAAATGGATTTAAAGAAAATCCAAAAGATTTAGGGTAACAAGAAAGAATTTAAACAAATGATATATAAATTGGCAATGACAAGATCTGTTTCATTAATCAATTTTGAACGGTTAAACAAAATCTCACAAACCACTATTAAAGAAAACAATCATTCACACAATTGTCTGTTAACAAAAATGCAATCTTCCAAGGAAATATAATTGATCACAAGATTTTATGATTTTATTAAATCAGAATGACATCAAACATGTGTAGATCTAAGAAAAAACCTTACTTATAACTATAATATCATACAAGATTTTATTAATTGGTTCAACTCAAAAAAATAAAAAAAACTATACCATTACCAATGTACCAGATTGAGATGCATGCAAAATAGGCATAATCCTTTAATTCATCAAAAATGTGATCTTCACAAAGTCAATAGAAAACCCACGCTAAGAATGTATAAGTTTATTTATAAATATACACCAAAATCAAATCCCTTGAATGATCCAAAATAAATATATATATAGGACATAAGGTTCCATAATTTGTGGATCTAAAATAAAAGTTAACTAAAACTAACAAAAAGCAAACTAAAGCACCTCAATTTTAGTTCTGAGATCATATAAACTTAAACTAAAGAAGTTCGAAGAATAAGTAAAAGTAAACTAAAATCAAACACCAAATCTAGAATTATAGCCTAGGCATTGATTTATTACAAAATTTATTCAACATTAAAACAAAACTGAAAAGTCTAACTCTAGTTTAACTAGGGAAGCTATTGGTGAATGCAATGATTAATTCATTTATCTTTTCTATATAGGTGGTCCATAGTGGTACTGAAGCTTTATACACTGGTTGAAGGATGATTTGTCCATTTTTTCTTATAATCTAACAAGGACAGTTAACTTATCTTGGAACGAGTGAAGCCTTTCCTTCTTGTCCATCATCTTGCCAATTTCCACCTAGGATGTCTATCCCTATAGAATCTTCTTCAACCGGTCTATCATCTTATTGGTAGTTGTCTCCAAAGTAGGTGTCTCTTAGAATGTGTAGTCCAAGCTTTCAACAAAATGTTCAATCTTGGTCATAGCCTATTCAGCTAGACCCCTATTTTTATTCAATTTAGCTTTGCACTTATTTAGGGTTTAAACCCACAACTGTGTAGCTCTTATCCATTCAGGAGTCTTATCCTAATATTCTTCTTCAATCGTTGTTGCCTTAATTAGATCTTCTGTAGGTTTTGCTTTTATTCTTTACAAAACTGGGATGTAATCCTCCCAAACCAATAACTCTTTGTATATCCCTAACTCAATTTGTTGGGTCAAACTATCCTCATCACTTATGCAGTGATAGGATTTTATTGTTTTCCTCAGCACTATGTTGGCTAAGGCCAAAAAAATGTTTTCCACTACTCTACAGCTAGAATCCACCCTTCAAGGTCAGAATGTTTGACCTCTCCCTTTAATTTTTCTTGTAGTGTTGACTCAGGAGCAACTGCATCTATTGGTCCAATTAAATTATTATACAAGAAGTTAATTGAGCCACTTGAGCTTTAAGATCTTCTTTCATTTTCTCGTCCTTATGCATCCTTTTAAGGATAGTAGAGACAAAAATCTAGAAAGATTGTTGCTCTCCTTCTCGTGTTTGCACACCCAGATCAATTTGTTTGATTTGGTAGTCCTCGAGCCTCATATCTGACTCATTTATCCATCAGAGGGACGACTATCTGAGCTATTTTGTTGCCTTGTTCATCCATGGTGACTATTGATATTTTGTTAGCCCTTTTCTAACTCTTTTTTAGGGGATTAGAATGCTTCTGATAGCATGCTAAAATTCTTCCTTGCTTCTTCCTCTACATATGTCCTTTGTCTTCTTTGAATAGCGTGGTTCAACCATATGGGGACATTGGACAAAAAATTTCTTTATGGGAAGGTAATGATTTTTGTGTTATGCAAGGGTTATGAGTCATCATGCTCAGTCTCCATTTACTCTATTTTAGCCCTTATTTCTTTATTCTCTCCTTGGACTTGCTCATTTTGAGCCTTTTTCTCAACTTCTTTTTCTTTAAGTTCTTCAAGTATTACCTCCTTGAGCAACTGGGACCTCTTTCTAAATTTCTCTCTTCCAACACCTCTTCTTCTATCATTATCTTATTTTTTGCCTCTTCTTCCTAGATAGGTGGTTCATCTTCTTGAGGACGAAGAGGAGGGACATATGGAGGAGAAGGTGGAGGTAGAGGAGGAGTGGGTGAAGTGGACTCATGAAGTGGAGAGGGTGGAGGTGAAGGTGGAGGTGATGGAGGAGATGATGGAGGAGGGCCATGTGAAGAATTTTGAGGAGGGGGTGAAGGCAAGGGTGACTCATGAGGGGGAGTGGAGGATGGAGTAGGATTTGGCTCCTTTTGAATGGTTGCTTCTTGGGTGGAGACTCTTGTTCTTTTTCTCCTCACTAGAGTGGCCTCTTCTTCAACCTCTTCTTCATTAGAACTGATATCAATTCTTTCCTTTCTTTTCCTTTTATTTGTTGCATCCCTTGAAGATGAAGGTTTTTTGTGTTGTTTCTACTATAGCAAATGATTCTCCTCCTTTTTCCTTCTTGGTAACAATTCACGGCTTGGGAAGCTCCATCATGAGGAAAGGACACTTAAGCCATCTTAATGAACAAGTTTTCACTCTTGCAGCTTTGGTACCCATGTTACATCTTCTTGTATAGAACAATATTCATTAAAGATTGGTTGGTTATAGATATTTTGCACACTGTAGATGGGATCTAAGTCCTTCCCATTTTCCTCGAGGTCATTGGGCACTCAGGCTTTTGTGCAAGATTTTATCATATTTACCATCAAGCGACAATAATGCTTCATTCTAACTTTAAATTCTTCTTCGCAATTTTCCCAATGGTCCTCAATTGTAGGCTCGTGTATGAAGAATGAGCCTATAACCTTTCTTATCTTCCCAATTGGGTCAAATTGACCCCTTGGCTCATTGTACATCTCCAGGAAGTATTTGGCCAATTCTACTTCTATGTTCTTGTAATTTTGCATATTGGCACATGAATGTACTCCAATCCTAACCAGGAAATCATATCTAGACTTGTGCTTTATATCTATCAACTTATGATTTTTTATCACTTGTCTACAAATTTCCAATAGTATAATTTTTTTTTATGGATACCTTGGAAATTTATATGGGGATTTTTGGAAGCTAGCCAATCTGATGTAGGTAAAGGTATTGAATTAAATGTACTAGTTCCCCCAATTTTTAAGTTCTTCCATGGCTTCAATGGAGATTCTTTTGGATAAATCTCCCTCCAATCCTTTAATTATTACATAGAAAAAGTTATCATTGACAACATAGAAATGTGTGTAACTATCCTCCAATTTCATTTGAGGATAATGCTCATAAATGGTTACCTCCTGAAGCTAGAAGGAACCTACTCTGTTCAAACCAAGGAAAGTGGTTTGAGAAGCCAACAGATATATCAAGTATGATGTCAAGTAAAACTTAGTGTTCTAGAGGACATTGCTTAATTTTTCATGTATAGTATCATTGATTAGCTTGTAGCCCAATCAATCTTTATCTTCTTGCTATCAGTAATGGTTAAGATAAACTTAACCATCGATGGGTAGATATCCCTAGTATTGGGGTACCCAAACACTATGCTTAACAATGCTATCAAGTCCTTGGTGTCTTCCCTGAATTCACTCCTATGTTGAACTCTGGCCATCTTGAGGACCAACTGTCTAGGATTCAATAACATTTAGTTGTTGATGAGGTTAATACTTCTTACCTCATGGTTCTCAAAATAATCTATTGATATCTTTATGTCAATAGCCTCATATTAGGGAGAGGTAGGGATCCTGAATACTCTTTCTATCATGTCAAAACTTAGGTCTAAAACCACTTACCTTGCTAATCTCATAATACTTTTATGTTTTTGGTCATAATATTGTGCATATGTCAACACAATCTTAGGAGATTGTATAGTTACTAGGATGGAAACTACCTCCACTAAGCCTGAATTAACCAATGAGGTAGTTGTATATGTTTTATTTTCTTCATCATAAATCCTTCTCTTGAACTCATCCATGTTTACATGTCCAAGGTCAATATCTCCAATTTTAGTGTAAGGAGAGAACATATTTGAAGGAGGTTGATAGCCTTTTTACTGGTACTTCATCTCCACTAGATCCTTTGGCATATCTCCTGCATGTAAAACACTATTTTCCAAGATAATCCATACTAAACACTTAAAGGAAGATGAAAACATCTTGTAATCAAGCCTTGAGGACTAATAAATAACTTAGCTTGCATACAAGAAGCTTATTAAAGGGGTACATTAAGCAAAACAAACCCTATTAGGAATCAGGCTTTGGGTCTAAGACCTACCACTTACCAAAGAATTGGAATAACTCAAAGGAAGGAAGTCTAAACACCTACAATGACATACACAAGCTCACTCTTGTTTGTGGTATGTCAGGAGTCAGGGATCAGGTATTCAATCTACCTCATTTTCATAACATAGTTGGGAATTGAAGAGTACTCCGACTAGTGATAGTTGATAATAGGTTTAGAGCCTTTGGGATTCAAGAATCGGGAATGCAACATATTCCTTACTTTAAGTTCTTTGGAAGTTTAAAAGGTAGCTTCAATTAGCAACATCCAAAAAGAAATAAAAGGCTTTCTTTTGAGGGTTGAGCCTCAAACATTCTTTTTAACGTTTATCCATTAGTTCAATAATTAGCAAGTAGAGCATAAGCCGAACTGCCAAAACCCAATGTCTAAAGGGGTGATACCAAAATTCACTAAGGCATGAAAAGGGAATTAGACATCAGATGTTGGGGGTTTGGCCTAACATATATTGTATTGGAAGATAAAGGATACACCAAACTACTGACACTCGATGCTCGAAGGATCGAAACCTCAAAAAACACTAAGGCACAAAGATAACCTTGCAAGGGAAAAGTTTGATGCCTGATACAATGATGCCATAAACATCATCGACCGACATGCTAGAATAAAACACGATTTGGAAAAACCTAAAAACAAAAAATGAAAGGAAACAACTAAGAACAAAGCAAAAAAATGAAAAAATGGAAAAAACGAAAAAAAATAAAAGGAAAAACAAAAGGATGGGGCCGCTGAATCAACCAAACGAAAAACAAATAAAAACATCTGCATGAAAATCAAAATGATGCCATGATTTAGAAGAAAAACTTGAATAAATCATAATGCCTACCTGATAAGGGTGTGAGAAAAAATGCAAACACATACAAGAATGAAATAGAATAGAGACAATGAAAAAGCGACCACCCAAACACCTAACCAACACAAGATCATATGATAATGGTAGAAAAAGGTGTGTGTGAGGGTTTGCAGGGGATCGCTTGGAAATTGCATAGCTCAAAAAATACTTCAAATGCACAAGGTAAATGAAAAAGACTTCTCATTAACCTATAAACTCACTTAGTAACCCTAATTAACCTCCATTAATGACTCGCTAAATTCCTTTTCAGTAGATTTAAATGTGTCCAACCTATGTGACTAGTGTGATAGTCAAGGTGACAAGACGTTATCGATGTCGGGCTTTCGAGATTGGGGGTTTTTTAGACCAACAATCCAACAACAAAAAACCAAAACCAACAACACAATGATAAAGTGACGAACAAATGTAGGGGTTCAGGTCCAATCCTTTTGGCATGCCAATATCGAGTAACCCAAAACTCTGAAACCCGACAAAACACTTAGAAGAAAGGGAAAAAGGAAAGAAAGAAGGAAAAAGGAAAAAAGAGGAAAAGGAGAAAAAGGAAAGAAGGGAATAAAAAGAAACAAAAGACAAGGCAAGAAAAAGGAAAAGGGGGCCCCCAGTTTGTCAAAAAACAAAATGGGGCATGGGTGCAAGGCACAAAAAAACCCTTTGCACGTCTAAATATAGGAGAGCTTATAAAATTGATAAAAAATAAGATTGATAATGAATTATGGAATTAGTTACCTTTTCATTAGAACCTTATTAATAATGCACTAAGTTAGTAAAATTGATTTGGGGGCCTATTTTTAGTTGGAATGTTAAGGAAAGAGATTTACCAATTGATCACATGAATGAATGGAATGGTCAAATAAGGAGAAAAACTAATCCACTATAGTGTCTTTCAAAGACTATGAGAATAATTACAACTATCTACAAAAATGAAGTCACTACACATAATAAGTGCAAACATGTGTGATTGTGGACCACCTTTTTTATTATACTTCTCAAACTGTGGAACCTCAAATTTGATAGGAAGAGGTGTAGAAAGGATTTCAACTCATGATTGACTATAACAATGATAGGGGTGGTAAGTGATTGCAAATAAAGTAGATATAAAAGTAAGTTGTTGTTACAAACTACCCATATTTTACATTAAGCAATTTATTACTAGATCAATCATGTGTAAATGTATGGTAGAAGTAACAGTGATGGAAGTGGTACCAAGAAAACCAAGTATAGTGAAGGATTGTGAGAGCAAAGGCTACTCAAAGTCCCAATTACAAATTTGAATGGGGAAGACTAGGATAGAGGAACAATCCCATACGAATAGATGGGGCTATGTTGCATCCTAGAAGAAGGGCCTATATTAAAAGGTTGATCTATGGAAGGGGCCATATGCATGAGATTTTTCATGTGAACATTTTGTGTAGGAAGCGATGTAGAAATTTGTTTATTTTTGATATTATAATTTGAATCTTGAACATACTTAGTAGGTGAGTCACTATTGACTATAAATGTTATACCACACAAGAAATAAAGACCTTGTGTGTGATGACACAACATTGTTTACATGGCATCCAAAATGGAGCCCATAATGCAATGTGTGTCCTTATCACTAATAAGGTGATCTATAGACCCAAGCCTTGAATTTTGTATGGAGGGTAGCCTCATGGTTGAAGCTTGTCTGTATGTCATGAAATGCAGTAGGAGATTTAGGTAAGGTCATAAGGGTTGTAGTAGTTGGATCAAAATAAACATTAGAGAATTAAAAAATTATACACATAGGAGTTATGGTATTGTGCTATAAATAAGGTTTCGGAAGATTTTTGATAGCTTGTACAAATAATCCTATCAAAATAAAGAGTGTGTGTGGTGAAAATCATAAAAAAAGTATTATGAATGTCAACAACATAAAGGCTAGAATTTGAGAATGTAAGAAGGTTCATAAACAATTAGGTTCAAAAAATAGTTAGGTTCACCAAAATTGTGAACACATGGATTGAATTGTTTTATTTACCTAAAAATGTCCAAATTTCATAACTATTACATACTTCACTATCTAGACAAGATTAAAATGAAATGAAATGTTTTTTTTTTTATGATTTAGTTTACTACTATACTAATAGAAATTAGAAAAAATCCTACCTAAAATAAATTCCTTCCTACTTAAACTATGTTAGAGGAAAGGATGAAGGGTTGGGTTAAAATACAATTTACTAAAGTTTGATTAGCATAACTAAAAAAATCAGCTCACAACAAATAAGGACTCGAGATGTACTTAGTATTCAACCTTAGAAACTCGTTGTCTTGAACACTAGACATTCATGCAATGTGTTCTCATCCTACTCACATGCTATCATCCTAGAAAGTTGTTTTTCTACAAAACATAAAACAAATAAAACCACAACAACAAACAAGACAAATACCATTTATAACTCATAAATGATAAAAATAAAGCTAAACTAGCTAAATCAAATAAAATTACAAGATGAACAAGAATAGAGAAAATTACAAACAATCCTCTATGCATTTGAATGCTTTGAAAACTTGTAACATGAATAATTATATATTTTTTAAACTATTTGGGAGTTTGTCAAAAATGGTCAAGCCCTTATTCTAGCTTTTAGTTTCCATAGGAAATAATGATGAAGAAGGAAATAAAATGTGTGCGCACTTAGCCTAAGCGTATCTGGAACTAAGTGTAGCAAAGTAGAATCTATGAATATCACTTCCAAGTCTACAAGAAGCAATAAACTAGTGTGCATTCAAATTGTCCAAGGAAATGTAGAACTCAACAAGTGCCAACAAACCTATAGGAGTTCACAAATGCAATAGGGAAATGGGAATACAAGAGAAAGTTCTAAATGTAGTCACCTAACATTAAAATAGAGATGAAAACCTCCAAGTACCACAAGCAAGATGTCCTCAATAATAGAAGAGAGCCAAGAAGATCAACATTGGAACACAATATGCTCAAATAAACAATGTTATGGTAGGGACATTGATTTCACCTAAGATTTACATTTGATAGTTAAATTTATCTATTAAATATTTTTTGTGACAATTATTAATTAATGAAATTCAGGATCACCTTAATAATAGAGACTCTCCTTTATGTATTGGTTTTATAGTCTTTCAACTTAGCATCTTATCATAATTTTATTATTATAGTTTTTTTTAAAGGTTGAGGTTATTTCATGCAAGCTTTTTATCATTTATGTGAGTGGCTTTGGAACATTTAACTTTTTTTTGGATAGACTTGAATTTTTTAAACAAAAGTAATACATATGCTCTATTTCATTTAAAAAAAAGTCGTCCTTCAAGTATTAAGACATAAGCGGTCATTCCATTTCATCTAAAAAAAGTTGACCAAGTATTAAGGCATGATCGGTCAACTTTCTCTCCCAATCCACCTCTTTTTGAATTATTCATTCAAAACTACTCTTTTGAATCCACTTTTGAAGAACATGATTCTAATCGACCTAACTTTTATATTAATTAATATAATTAAATATTTAAATATTTAAATATATTTTATAATAAAATATCAAATACCATATCTTTTTGAAAATTGAATATTTACATTCAACAAAATTTAATATATAATAAACTCTTTATAAACCATTAACTTGAGCAACCCACCCAAACCCATTAAAACGGGATCTTTTCTCTTCCCAGGTTTGAGGCTAATAAGATAATTACTCTTTTGAATCCACTTTTGAAGGACATGATTATAATCGACCTAACTTTTATATTAATTAATGTATTTAAATATTTAAATATATTTTATAATAAAATATCAAATACCATATTTTTTAAAAATCGAATCATTACATTCAACAAAATTTAATATATAATAAACTCTTTTTAAGATAATGGCTCCAGTCTTCAGCCTTAGTTGGGGTTCATGCGAAGACCAGGAAACATTGGCGGCAGCTTTGGTGTTGCAGCTGTCGACGGCGTACATACCGCCGTACAAAATTACCCTAAAATAAACGTTCCAACCGTTTCCACAATGATTAGCTAATTTTTAAATTTTTTCTACTATTTTTTAATAAGAGAATTCGGCAAGCAGTTGTAACTTGCCGTATAAAATATGACGTCACACAGAAAATTCAAATGTTATACTATGTTGGTGATGGTGACGTCAGAACCCTATCGTGAACTACACATAGAAGATGAGACTACGGAAGCTCCCTAGAACGTAGTAGAGACGGGTTGGTTGGGTTAGATGGCTATTGATTGATGTCTATGTCAGCTTCTTCATTTTTTAAAATATAAAAATTACAAATTAATTAATTTTATATGTATGATAATGATTGATGGTGTTTTTGAGTGTAATCGTGTAAGAGTTTGTTGTATGTTTAGTTTTTATTATTGTTTCCAATTATTGTTGATAATGATCAATTAAAAGTATTAGTGATTATTGATTATTATATTTACTTAATTATTAAGAAAAATGTTTTTTTTATGAAACAAAAAGTCAATTAGTTTATTTAAGATTAGAAGTTTTGTATTTCAAATATATATTGTAGTTTCTAAAACTTTAGGTATCGTAATTGTTATATTATCCAAATTTATATTGAATATTATCTTTATTTACAATAGCAATTAAATATTATCTAAGTATACCACATATAAACATGGACACATGCACATGCATGCATGCACACACACAACAAATAAAAAAAAGAAAAAAAGATAGATTTATAAATAGACTGTCAAAGGACATGGTGCATTTCTAGAATAATAGTCATGAGGGACATTTTTGGAATGGTGGGGGACAACAGACACATACATGTTTTAAAAATATTATAGAGAGAGAGAAATTCACTCAAAATTTTAAAAGTTTATCTACACATGATATCAAAATTTAAGTTTAGAGTCTAGAGATTTTATTTTTCTATCAAAGATAGTTTATCAAAATAGAGTACATTATGAGGAGTAATAGTCCCAAATTATATCAGTGTTGCTACATATCAAAATATAATAATGAGTAACAATGTTGTTTACATATAAAAATATATAATTATCAAGTAGCATTGTTTTTAACATATCAAAACATATAAGACTATAGGCAACTTAAATTCCGTTTTATCAACAGACACTATCAAGAAAGGTGAATTAGTCCCAAGCCCCTATGATATTGTTGTTGCATTTTCCTTCATCACATTCAAATGCTCCTAGAGGGGGCTCTAACACATTTTTAGGAATCTCTTTAGGATCAAGTTTTCGCAGTTCCTTGCACCTCAAGCTTTCGCAGTTCCTTGCACCTCTTCTCTTCAAGATCAAGGGCAACAATCTTCGTTTCTTCCATAAACTCATGCAACAACTTCAACTCCTCTTGATTCAAGTTATTCCTTCCCTGAGGGAAGAAATGGGTTGATTGTATTTATGTTTTGTAAACAAGAGTGACTCCTTCCTTTAGCAAGATCATGAACCAATTCTTAGTTATGCCCAATACAACAGAAACTTGCATCATAATAGGCAAGAAAGTGAGTTTACTATCAAACTCAATAAGCAATCTCGTTTTTCCCTCAAATATCTCTTCATTTCTCTTCTTCCACAAAAACCAAAAGATATTATTAGAAGCACAATCCAAAACCTATTTAAATTAGGATTAAAAGCATCCACATAGCTAGCTAAAATTTTATGCCAAGAAAAATCATTTTTCCCAATCCAATCCACAAGTTAACCAACAACTAAGGACCGAAGAGTATTAGAGAGTTTACAGTAAAAAAAGATGTTCAAAAGTTTCAAGCTTGCCACAATAGTCATGGGTTCTATTAGAAAAACCATACTATTGAAGAACAAGGCCAACCACAAGCTTTTTGAGGAGTAAAATCCAATGAAAACATGCTTTCTTAGGTTCTCTTGAATTATGCCAGATATGGATTAAGATATAAGACCATTTGTTGTGAGACCAATTGAGGTTCCAAGAATGGTTTAGCCAATCATAGACCTCCCCCAAACTAGTTAGCATCATGTAGATTTTGATGATTGAAATATCATGTAGTTTAGAGCCATCCTTCCATCTGATTAGGTTAATCACACCAATATCATTCAAAAATTTCCCTTGCAAGCCATCCCCAAAACCAATGCAAATCATGGAATAGGTTTTCTTATGTGAGACAGGGCAACCAAACTCAACCCTCAAATGTTCCCAAGACATCACTTTATCATTCATTAATAAATCTTGGAAGTTACTAATACCCAATGAGTGCCAAGCCTTAGCACAACAACCCTATGTAAGTGCAAGGGGTTTCCCATTATGTGCAATATTCCACCATATTGATCTATTGGCAACACAATGTGGAGGAGTGACCCCAGTTGCCTCCCCATTCAAAATTAAACTCCTCACCAAACTCCATGCCTTCCATAAGGTGGAAAAAACATGAGAGACAAAGACATTAACCTCAAATTGTGCATGAAGAGTATATCTTGAATATGTAATGGAGTCCATAGTTTACATTTTTTTGGTTTAGAAAGCCTTAGATTGTTTCCAATAAAAAATTTCCATGGTTCTTCCCCTTCAATAACTTTGATAATCCATTTAGTAGCTAGAGCCAAACCTTGAGTTCTCAAGTCTTTTAAGCCTAGGCCTCCCATATTTTTGGGAAAGCAACATCAAGACCATTTAACATTATGCCTCTTTTGGTTTCCTTTTCCATCACACCAAAGGAATTCCCTCATGATTTTTTGTAATTTATTAAACTAAACATTAGCAAAAAGCCAAGCTGAGAAATGATAGACTGCATGGGAAGCAATAAATTTTTGAGCAACCTGAAGTATACCAATAAGAGATAAGATATGAGTTTTCCATTTGATACTTCTTTTCAATTTTTTGAAAGAGTCACTCCCACATATTCTTCAAAGATGGAGAGATTGCAAACAAAATACCTAAGTATTTAATTACTTTATGTGAATCAATCCATTTCCAACCCTTCGTTTCTAGCCAGAGTGGAGGGTATTTGGTCCATCCAATCACAGTGGATTTGCGAGGGGATAACTTAGAACCAAAAGTAGCATAAAATATTTGTAGCCTTTTAATGGTTTTGTTAAAGTTGACCTCAAATAACTCAATGAAAAGAGGAGTGTCATCAATAAATTCAGCATTAAGAAGTTGATCATTATTAGGGAGCATGATACCATGAACCGGTGGGGAAATCAAGTTGGTTCTCAACACATAATGCATAGCATCAACAACAATGACAAATAGGGCTAGTGCAATGGGACAACCTTGTTTGATGGACCTTTGAAGCATCATAGGTTCAACGTACTCTCCATTGACATCCACTTGGGTGGAGGCATCATTAAATAGGATGTTAATCCATTTACAAAATTTTCCTGGGAATCCAAAAGCCCTCAACATTTCCAAGACAAAAGGCCACTTAATTCTATCATAAGCTTTTTCAAAATCCAGAGGTATCATTGCTACATTTTGGTTATCATGTTTTGCCTAATTCATCCCTTCCCAACTAGTAATCAAATTCTCTAAAATGTATCTCCCTGGAATGAAACCAGTTTTTGGTTACTGACACAACTTTGGGTGATCCCACAAAACTAGTTTACAATTTCGTTGAGGAAGAAAAATTGCAAAAATGCCCCCATGAAGAAAATTTTGGTTTTTGGAGGGTTCACACGAATGGGGGGTTCGCTCTAACCTAGAATGGGTTCGCTTGAACCCCCCTTCTAGCGAACCCTCTTTAATGATGGGACCCACATTTTGCACATTGTCCAAAATGGAAACAAACGGAAATTTTTAAAA
>VDFB02105911.1:176194-200626 GCA_007258455.2 Sequoia sempervirens
TATTTTGATTTGAGTAATTGAATAAATTCCCAATTCTTTTAGTCTTTCATCTTGTCTAGTGAGTTAGATCTTGGTCTAGGTCTTGGTTGGTCACTTTGGCTTGGTCATGTAGAGGCTTGATTGGATGGCATGGTTTGGATGATTTTTTTCCCTAATATATACTATGGAGTGAGTATGGTTGATTGATTGACTTGTCTCTATTCTACGATGGCTTTGCCTAGATGAAAATGGGATTGGTTCTTGGTGTATCTTGATGAAGAGTTTGCGTAGTCACCTTATCGAGAGCATTGGCCTCCTTCATGATGAGCTTATAATCTTAGGTTGTTTATAGTATCATCTTTTTCATTGCATTATGAATGATTTGAAGGCTTATGGTTTGAGGGTAATCATACTTGTTTAGGTTTGTACCTTAGTTTGGTAGATTGAATTTTGATGTGACAAGATCAATGTATGTATTGATATTATGTTTTCATGATGAGGTATGCTTCATGTTTACGATGATGTACCTCATTGCATCATAAGCATAAAAGTTTATATTACATTATAATAGTGAAGAGTTTAAGTTGCATCGATGCCATTGAGTATCTCTAGAGGCATTGTGAGTGTGAATATCATGTAAAGGACACTTACTCAAGGTTAAAATCCAAGCGTTGAGAGATTTAGAGGTTTAAGTTATGTTTTTCCACCTTTAAAAAACCCTAAACCCTTTAATAAGTCCTAAAATTCCTAAAAGGGAACTTTAACACTAAACTTGAAGTCATAATGGAAAAAAATTAAACCCATTTCAAAATTACTTTTGGGCTTAAAATTGATGATCTATATCTAAATGACATAATTATTAGTGACATTCTCATTGATGCCACAAATCAATTTAACACATTTATTGAAGAATTTTTAGATAATGAACACTCGAAGCCAAGTCCTTATGCTCATTCAAGAGTATTGTCAAAGATGACTAACAAAATCTTGATTCACACTTAGGGTTTTGTTACTTTGCCTCTTAAGGTGGATCCTAAGGAAGCATAAATGTTATTTCATTTTATTCTTTCTTCAAATAGATATTCCATATTGTTTGGTATACCATGACATGAGAAATTAAAGGATGTCCCTTGTATTATTCATTAATGAGTTAAATGTATTCATGAGGGTAGAATTGCAAAGATTCATAGATCCATGTGAGCCTCTTATTGAGGCAAGTCATTTTACCATGGATACTTACATATACACTCCTAGAGAACCTCCTTATGAGAGTGAGAAAGAAATTTATGAGGTGTATCAACACAAATTAGAAGAACAAAGAAAATAAAAAAATACTACTGAAATGACACACAATCATATTATTTTTTAATCCCCTATTCCAACTAAGAAGTATAAGGGTCATATATTGCAAAGTTTTGTATTTTATGCTAAATGTACCACTTTATGGATTCAAAAGAAAATTTTTATGGTTCAACAAGTGCAAAATATTTGTATGAGACCATCTCTATAGAAGCAAGAGAAATAAGTTAGAAAATAAGCTCCTATAGTTCTACCTATTGTCAGCGTGTTCCTCAAAATTACCAACTACTACCAAGAAGAAATATATGCAATTGAAGAAGAAACTCATATAGTAGAGGAAAAAGAGTATGATGCTATTTTTTGGGAGAAGGATGACCTTTTAGGTAATTCTCTTGATGCAATTGCATGGGACCTCTCATTTTTCTACTTATATTTAAACTTATGTACTTGTTAATCTTTTCTATTCTATATGTATTTTCTATCTCATTTGTGTTTTAGCATTTTCTTCCTATGTGTTTTGTAGCGCCCCTCCTATTTGCATCTTGTTAATGTGAGATCAGTGTTTTAGCTTCACTGTTTCCTCATGATTGTTGTGATGATTAATTTATGGTCTTGATTGGTGTGTATAAACCACCACATGTTCAAGATGAGGTTCCTCAACATGTTGATTGTTGGAATTTTGTATATTTATATGCTTGGATATATCAGTATGCTTCAGTTCGATGATGTGCATTATATATGTCATGGTTAAATGTAATCCTGATTATTGAAGTTCAAAATGAATGATTAAATAATGAGTTATGTAACAGATGTTACTTTTATGTTTTATGATATTGTACCCCGTTGGGTGATTATGCTGTGCTTTGGCTATATATACATTGAGCAGGTACCCTTGACATGTGTAAAATGGTTACAAATACATGGCTATTTCTCCACCTCGCTACACAGGTCTAAGTTATTCTCCAGTGGTGGTTAATTCAAAGAGGTCACATTGGGCCTCCCTATCTATTCCTCAATCGTACTTGAATTGAGTACGGTATGTGTCAGTGATAACTTTAAGAAACCCCCTAAAAAAATATGTAAAATCTTGGTGAATCTTTCATTTTTGGGAAAAATAATTCTATTGGCAAATATTTTTTCAAAAAAATATTAATTTTATTGGTGAATTTTTTACACCATTAAAATTTGTATAAAATATTGGAAAATCTTGAAAAATAATAGGAAAATGCATTAACTATGACAGTGAATCCTTCCAATCTAAAAAAATAATTATTGTGGAAAAGTAGAGGCTCAAGGGTGGAAATTATTAATGGATTTAAGGGGTAGACTATAATATTTACTTACCACCATTGGTTTAAAATATAATCTAATGACCCTTGTTATATTCTACGAGGTAAAATGTACCCATGATCTGTAATGCTCATGGGGACTGAAATTTATTTTGGATCGTTGATCTAACAACCCTTGTATTCTCTGAGGTAAAATGTACCCACTATTTGTAATGCTCATGGGGCCCAAAATTTCTTTTGGATCATTGATCTTAGAAGATCAACAATCCAAAAGTAATTTTGGGCTCCATGAACATTACATATTGTAGGTACATTTTACCTCACAGAATACAATGAGGGCCATTAGATTACATTCTAAATCAATTGTGGAAACTAAATATCGGAAATATGTCCTTAAGAAACTAATAATTATGATATACTAGTAGAAAATTGATATAGATTTCTACTATAACTTATCAAATTTAGGAAAATTTGATCTAATCATGTATTGAATATTGTGGCAAATTTTTAAGTTAATTTTTTTAATAAAATAAATCCTTTAGCAATTTAAATAAGACTATAGTAAAATTTTGTAAAAAAGCGGCGATTCAAAACACGTTACAACTCAAACTATTAGCTAATTGGCGAATATTAGCCACTAAAAAAATCACTAGTATGTGTCATATTTGACCTTATGTGAACCCGAATCTGAGGTAGGAATTATTATGGAATCCATATGTGTTGTTAAATGGGAGTGCATGCTTGATTTAAATAATTTCCTTTCTTTTTATTTTTGCAAAATATTTAATAAGTTGCAATTTGCATGATTTAATCATATTTTAATCATGGAATCGAACTAAAGTGAATATTTAAATGATAGTTAAATTAATGTTTTTGATCGTAAATGAAATATTAGGAATTTAAATGATTTTCTATAATGATCATGTCAAAATATTTTTTGTTTGGGGAAAATGCAAAAAATGAAAATATAGTTAACTAATTTTGGAAAAGCCTTGGGGTGGGAATGTGTATTTGTATTCGATTTAATTGTTTAATCAAAATATTGAAAAATGGATGTGTTGAATTTTTAATTGTGTTCAACTGCAAGTTTTGAAAAATTGGAAATAAATAAAATAGAAAATACGAAAAGGAAAATGGATTAAAAGGGAAAAAGGACTTGGCATTTTATGGAATTTGTTCTTTTGGATGATTTTTTCTCTCAAAAACCCTCTTCTTGCCCAAATTTTGAAAATGAAACTAGAAATATAGTTGTGAATGGATTTGAATGGGATTCAAAGCAATGGGATAGGAATGAGAAGGGGAATGTTCTTGCAAGTGGTCTTGTGCGTTCATTTGGCATGCTTGAGGTATTCGCCATTTGAAATTTGAACATGAATTGAAGCAATTTGTTTATTTCTTTTAATTTAGCCAATTTATTTCAATGCAAAAGGTTGGAATATGATTCGGGGAGTGTGGACACCTCCCAACATAATTCAATTTATAAAATATGATGCTTAATTTATTTTTGAAAATTTCCAAAATGTGGGGTTATAATGCCCAATTTTTTGGGAAATGAGTGAAAAGTGAAATTTATGTGAAAAGTGTGTTGTTGGACGTATTTAGAGCAATAGGGCATCTTTAGATTTTTAAATTTTGAAAAATAAATTTTGAAGAAAAATTTAATGGAGGATTTGAGAATTTTCTGATTTTTGGCTTGTGAAAGTATGAAGAAAATTTATAAGTTTTTCATAAAAAATGATGAATTTTAATGTTTTAACGAAAGTTTCCTTCATGAATTATTGTAATAATTCTTGTGGAAAATTGTTAGAAATTTTTGATGATGTTGAATTTTGTGCATCGCTTTTTGTGCCACTTGTTGGTGAGTGAAGAGACTAGGAATCCAATACTAGAGAGGGTTATGGGAGTGGATCTTGTGTACCTAACCCAAAGTGGCAGGTAGGATGAATATGAGTGGGGTCCTCTAATCAAGTGATAATTAATGAAACACAAGTAATTAATTAACTAAGATAATGGATGCCTCTCTCATGGCTTGGTATAGACTAAAGATGTTTGGGGACACATGCTAGCTCAGGAAGCTTGGGTCTTTTAAGATCAAATATCCTCATCTGTATGGTTATATAATTATTAGTAATATTTGATTTTTTTTATTCACAATGAAAGAAAAAAACATATACAACCCTAAAATATTATATTATGTATGTATAGCTATTATTTCTATTAGTATATACTTAACATATATTTAACTTAATATTTAAAATGATATTAGTAGAATTAGTTGAGTTGTTAGGATTAAAGATCTAAGTAGGGTTGAAGCTCTCTATATTGGATAGGTGAATTAATTAAAACTTTTCTTATGATTATAGGTAATATTTAAGGTTTTTGTAGAGCGTGTTGTGAGAAAGAGGATTATATTTTTACAACAAACAAAATCAATCATGAGGTTTATCTTTGTTTTGAATCTTGATCTTATGGTAGCATATACAAATTTGTACCTCTAGTTATATAAACTAGCTATGCTTGATCATTTTAAAGATAGATAAATTTTAAATGACATGGGAGTGATTGGAGTGGTGAAGAGGTTGATAGAAACGCATGTGGAAGGTGAATACTCATTTTCCTCCCTAGTACAATAAAAGAGTACCAAGGAGAAGCTTGGAGCCTTGAAAAAGAAAATTAGAGTATTCAAGGCATGTTGTTATGATATGATAAGGTTATGGAAAGCTTACATGTTTTGCATGATAATGGGAGACTTAAATTGAGTGATGATTGCACCTTTATAGCTCAATATTTCTTATTGACTCTATTCACAAAGTTAAGTGTTGTAGGGAGCTTAGTAATGGTATCTAGTTCTTAGCTTTCACAATATTTTCAAACTATTGGTTGGCTCAAGGAGGCCCTAGGGGAGCAACTAGCTTTTTGGATAAGATGCACAAATTCTAGTTGTGGGCATGCCTACAAGTAGGGATAATAGTAGGCTATATAGGGTTAAGTTATTATGTGCCTATAAGTTGATGGATTTTTGTTTGGTGTTGTAGATATTTTGGGGATAAATACTATTTGGACTTTTCTTATGTTTTAGATGGTCTATATATGATAACATATCATATATTTTGTAATATTCTCATTAAGTTTCTTATAAGTATTTTCAATGTTAGGTCAAGCGTCATATTATTTACATCATCTCTTTATTATTGCTAAATGTTATAACTAGATGTATGAAATCATTTTTTTTAGAATAAATCCCTTGATAAAATCCTCATTATATTATCTAAAAAAATATAATATGAAATTTATTCCTACATAATTATTTTTCATCAAAATAATAAATATAAAAAATTAATAATAATTTGAAAGGACATAATAAAAAATAAACAATTTCTTTTTAAAAATTATTCATATAAATCATATAATTTTTTATAAAAATAACTAATTATGATGCAGTCAAATTATATTTATGATACGATACATACCAGAAAACCATATAAATATCATGTTGAGTTAGCAAAGATTATTAGAAGTACATATAATCCAATTTCCCTTAAAATACAAATAAAAATATTGAATTTGTAGCCCCATACAAGTAAAATGAAATACACATATTACATTGCATGGATTACTACCTTTACACTTATATAATGACCAATTATGTTCAAATTAAAAGAAAAATGAAAGCACCAATTACATTCAATCCTTTATGAAATATCAATTCATATAATAAAGACCCAAGGAAGCTATTTGACTATTCAATTATTTATATATGCCCCTTTATAAGATTCCCATTAGATTAAACAAATTTCGATAAAAATAATTCCCTACAAATCTCAAACATATGCAATATCCTATATCCCATCCCATGTTACCAACTATAGTTCAAAGTGCAAGTTGAAATTTAAAAATAAAATTTGAATGCCATAGGGCATGACATCAAAGGGCAAAAAAAAAAACACAACCATATCTATGTTACTAATGGGATTTTGGAACTTAGGAAGTACTAAAACAACATAAAGTTCATATGTCAATCACCTTCAAAACCTAAGGCATATGAAGAGAACATATACGTTTAATTCCTAATTCTATTTCAAAGAAAAATAAGTTTTAAGGACTCACTCATATAAGTTTATTTTTGAATATTTTCAAAATAAATACTATTTTTAATTGGATGGATTTATAATAGTGTGGTTTACTATTTATATTATTGAACCATCAAAATAAATATTTTTCATATTCATTTATTTCTTTTTTTAAGAATTGAGTGACGATATAACTAATAAGTTATAATAAAAAATATTTAGGTTCAATTTATAATTTTCTAATTTTTAAAATAAATATTTTTATAGATTTTAATTTTTTAATAAATTTTTCATTTTCTAATTATTCTTTAGTGATTGATAGTTTATCATAATAAATTAATTCACTACAAATAAAATATTGTTATAATTTCTTGGAATTAGTTCATCAACTTCAATATCTATTACATAAATACTTTTATATTTTTATTGAATATTTCTTTTATTATTGATTTTTTAATTGATATAATAGACTTAAATTTTTTTTTTTTTTTTTATATTAATGTATATATTAAAAAAATCATCAAAACAAGTACATCTATATTGCATTTGTTTACATAATTTTTTTAGTGTGTTGAATATAGACTATTATTTTTTGTAATGGACCTATACAGATTATAAATTAAAGAAATATAATATTAGAAAACATAGTCCATATCATGTACTTGTTAAAAAAATTAATATCAAGAGTTGCATTCCATCAAAATGACATATTTGGATGATTTCATTTGACTCCCAAAATATGATATGAAATTGTCATTTTTTTAATAGTTTGATTGAAGTAGTAGAGAATCCACTAAGAGTTCCACAAAGTTGGGTTCAATATATTGTCCTAGGCTTAAATTAAATTTACCCCTTAAACTAAATTCCATGTATTTTATATAAAAACAGACTCCAAGAAAAAAACCAAAATTAATCTAGAAGTGAGATACATTATTATTATGTATAATAATAACTCATTTTTAAAAATAGTAAAGAACTCAATATCCTATTTGTATATTCACGAACCTCCTTCCTTATAACATGTTAATATAAAGAAATAAATGGCTAGATATTGATGTGATTAAACTTGAGCTACATAAGTATATAAACATCATAATTATGTAATTTTTAAACAAGATCTAATTTTCAAGAGTGTGAAAATAATAATAGTTATAACAAGTTTATAAACTTGTTTTCTAAGTGACTTAAAATTGTGACAATTAGAAGGATAAAAATAAACAATATTGACATTCTTTATAGAAATAATAATGATTTGTGAAAACATATACTATAATAGCATGAGGTTCCACAGTCCATTTAATGTTGCAATTTTTGGATTGTAATTGTGTGTAATTTTTTTGCATCAATGTTTCAGATCATACTCCATGATCCTTCATCAGGATGCTAAGCAAAGAGAGCAAGAGAGTGAAAGATTAGAAGCAGACTTGTGAATATAAATGGCCCATTCTCTCCTCTCTTCTTTCCTTATCCCTCTTTGCTCAACATCCTGATGATGGATCATGGAGTATGATCCGAAACATTGATGTAAAAAAAATTACACACAGTTACAATCCAAAAATTGCAACATTAACATTTACTATATTTATCCATATATTCCTCTATCAAATTATTACTTTTCTAAAAACCTTCCCTTCTATGATAACCTCCTTCAACTACACCATCAATATGTCACTACACATAAAATTATCTAATGATTAGTCAATTAATAAACAAAATGATAATAATTAAACACATTACTTTATACCATCATTAATACAATTATTAACAATATAAACCTATTTTTATTTCATACTAAAAAAATCATTTCAATCAACATCAATAAACGCATCAAAATATCTTATTAAAATATAATTTTTAATTAAGTAAATAAATAATCATATTTTATTTTGAGCATTGTTATAACACTTATATCAAACTATGTTAAGAAAAGATACCTCTTTAAATTAAAATACACAATACTTTTATCTTTAAACAAAAATACTCTTAACTATAATATTTATCAAATGTATAATTTATTTTTATTTTTTATCTTTAAAAAATATTCTTTGTATTATATTATCAATCAAATTTTATATTGTAAAAATAATGTGTAACCTTAAAATCACCATCCTACCTAAATGCATAATTTATAAAATTAGAATAATATTAAGAACCAACTCATACCAATTGTAGTGGGCCTATAAAAATAGAATAATTCAATTTGGAACGATGAAAGTGCATTTCATTTTAATAGAGAATATAAGTTATTTAGCAATTATAAAAAATAATTAATTTTTTTTTTTTTTTTGATAAAGTAAATCTTTCAAATATTTTTGAGGAGAATTTTTGGAATATAAATTATTTGTTAAAATAAATGGAAAGATAATATGCATTCCATAAAACAATAAGAATGATTATATAATTGTTCCTAAGATTTGAAATATTTTATCCATAATGAAAGTAAAAAATGTATATAATCCCAACATCTTATAGTATGTATGTGTTATTATTTTATAGTAAATATATTTGACTTAATGATATGTAGTGTGATTACTATTTTATATGTCTAATATAGATATCACATTGATATTATTTTAATTATTCTCTATTTACATAACCATATAATACATTGTTACTATTTGTATTATTTTATAATTAAGACATATTTAACTTAATATAATATAAAGAGATAAATGACTAGATATTTATATGAGTAAATTTGTTATATAAGTATGCAAACATAATAATTATGAATTTAAGTTTTAACAGGATATAATTTTCAAGAGTGTGAAATAGAAATAATTATGACGAGTTTACAAATTTGTGTTTTTAATTGACTTAAAATTATGACAATTAGGAAGAGAAAATCAAACAATATATAAGTATGCAAACATAATAATTATGAATTTAAGTTTTAACAAGATATAATTTTCAAGAGTGTGAAATAGAAATAATTATGAAGAGTTTACAAACTTGTGTTTTTAATTGACTTAAAATTATGACAATTAGGAGGAGAAAATCAAACAATATGATTATGTTATATAGAAAGAATAATCATTAGTGAACAAACATGCTCTATTTGTCTAAATATACATCTATCAAACTATTTATATTCTAAAAACCTCATCTTCCATGATAACCTCTTTCAATTACACCATCAATGTATACACACATAAATATATCTAATGATTAATTATTTGATAAAAATAATTATAATAATTAAACATATTAATTTATATTATCGTGTTATTATTACAAACATTAATAATAAATATACAAACCTAACTTGCATTCTATATTTAAAAAAACCAATTTAACCAAGATCATTATATCCATCAAAACATCTTATTAATAAATTAATTTTTTAACTTTAATAAATAAATAATTAAATATAAAACATAAGATATTTTTAATAATATTATAAGAATTATATCAAATTATATAAAAAAAATCTTTAAATTAAAGAATAAATAAGTAAATAAAAACTCTTTTTTGAAGAGTAATATTAATCGAATACATGATTTTTTTTAATCTTTTATCACCATCCTACCTAAATGCATAAGTTATAAAGTTAGAATAATAATTACCTGAATGCATAACATCTTTTATCACCATCCTACCTAAATGCATAAGTTATAAAGTTAGAATAATAATTACCTAAATGCATAACTTATAAAGTTAGAATAATAATGAGAACCAACTCATACCAATTGTAATGGGCCTATCAAAAACACTCCATGGAAAAAGAAATGTAATAATTCAATTTGGAACCATAAATTTACAATACATTATTACTATTTTATAATTAAAACATACTTAACTTATTATATAAGTTAATATTATTTTATACTAATTTGTAATATTTAACTTATATAATACGTTATTACTATTTTATAGTAATTTTCAATCAAAATCTATTTAACTATATTTCTTCGTAAAATACAAATTTCTTGTCATAGAGATGTATTTTTGGCATATAACAATGTGCTAGAAACTATTTCATACATACAGCCAACCAGACTCGGCTAAGCACACAAGACAAGAGAACGTGTCTTAATCTTAAAATATTATTTTCGTCTGCTAGTGTTAAACTCTAACGCACAATACAAGATTCTAAACCAAATCATTAACGAATCCCTCAAAGTCCACAGATATTTTGTGCTTAAAGCGACACAAAACTTATTCTTCACGACTTCCAAAAATCCCATTCTCCACTTGACACACAATTCTGGCATCTCATTCAACACAGCCTAAATGTGGTCCGGTTAATTCCAGAATTTTCAAACCACAAACAAGAATAGTAGGTTTACTGTTCTGAACTTAAATTCCAAATATTTTCCAAAGTCTTGTTAATGTATATATCTGAAATTATATGGCTTTTACGTATTTCATAAAAAGTTTGTTGTATTTGGTCATGTCTATTTTATTGAGAAATTTGATCAACAATGTCAAAAATAAAAAATTCTACATTCAACGGACTATTTTCTGTACTCAATTAAATAATTCCTTTCATAAATATACATTGATCCACAAAATTAAAAAAAATTAATTGATAAAAAAATTATTTGTACAAAGGATCAGATTTTTCAAACAATCCGTAACAATTTCACACCCTATCTCTATCAAAATCATGAAAAAGATAAATAATATCCTATTTTCATTGACTAAAATTTAATCTTAACTATTAAACAACTCATTTCCTGAGGGAAACTGATTCAACACTCAAATGTGGATTCCCAGAAACAGGCTAATTCAATCTGAAAACAAATTTATAAAGACTGCCGCGTGTAAGTAAGCGCGTGCAGTAGCTGTCGGTCACCTAATATATTCTACTTGATGTGTGCCGGTTTGCCAATGCACGGCTTTCACCTTCATATTGAACATTTTTAGCTGTAAACAATTTGCAGGAAAAGAGTGAAACCAAGTTTGTCCAATGATGATGATGTTTTGTGGAGCAAAAGAGTAGAGTATTCAATGAATTTGAATGGAAGGTCAATTATGTTGTCCTTGAATGGCTTGGGATAAATATGACTCCCAATTGAAGGTCTTGGTCAATGGGTGCTGAGAATTAGTATAGTCAAGAGTAGTGTTCACACTCAACTTGTTATTCCATATATAGCATCCCTATCAATGAACTGCACAAGAATATATACATGTAAGGATAAAGCTTAAATAACATTTTAAATTAGGTTTTGTATTAGCCTAGTTAATTGAATTGTATTAAATAAGATGTTAGAAAGTGTGTAGTTATTGATAGTGACAGGTTTAGACTTGAGAAATATTATAAGATTGCTTCTTAATTATAAATATCGAATCTAAAGTATTATATAATTTTTTAGATTTTACATTACAAATGTTCAAACTTGATTACAGTTGTGATTATATCTAGCTCTTCCACGATAGTATACAATAAAAAAGAAATCCATCTTTGTTAGATACTTGCTCTCAAATATTTTACCATTATTGTGACAATTAGATTGTGGTCAAGGCAATGCTAAAGAGAGTCTTTAGGAGCTCACTTTGCGAGGATTGAAGTGTGATAGTTCCATGTACCTAAGTCAAGTCTCTTATTGATTCCATGATTTGTATGAAAAGAGTTTGAGTGCATAAAAAATTATGATTTATGAGTGAGGAAAATATCATAAGTGCTAATTGTTTGAATTAGCATCAACTTGTTCTCTTAAATTATTCATATAAGAGGTTGGATATATATATATATTTTTAAATACTTGCACTAAATATATTTAATTCATGTTGGTATATTAACATTTTACATTGATTTTTAGTCCTTTGAGCTATTATAGTGTTATTTCTATTATTTTATTTTGATATTTCTAGTGATCTCTATTTTGTTTCCTCATTGTAATGCTTGATAGTCTCACCCCTCATGAGACTCTCTTCCCTTGCCTTTTTGGTTGCTCTTTATATTGGGTCTAGGTTCATTCTAATGTTCTACTAATATCAAAGACATTTGGCATTCCTTATTAAATGTGGAATATATTTTTAATGGTGAAATTTGTACACCCATGCCAAATCATAATAAGTTTTGAGCCCATTTTGAGATAATATCTTTTAATACACGATGTTAAAAGTTCATCTACTTTCATGATTCCTTATAAAACTTAGAAAACATGCCCACCAATAATAAATTTCATGTAGTAAAACCATCTAAGGAACCATGAATAAGTTAAGTATAGAAGTAACCCAAGTGTAGATTTTCTATGAACTTGGATTGTGGTGAAAAATAAAATTGAAATTGCATTTAAGATCTTGAGGGGTATTCAAAGAAGAGAGATGGATAATTTTTTCCTCAAAATACATATTAGCTCACATACCTAATTTCATTCAAGAATGTCTATAAAATATATAGACAACTTAGGAATCATTTGTTATATCACTAGTCTTAGGAACACTCCCTCAAATTAATCCACACTACATTAGGTAGAATAGGTCACAGCCAAATATGATTCTATTCTCGCCACATTGTTTGGAATTAATGATCTCTTGATTGAAAATTTATGTTTTAAAGTGCTACATGTACCAAAATTTCCCTTCAAACAATCTTCTATATGTCTACCCCATCACTTATTTCAATAAAAATCTAAGTTATGGATAGGAAAGTGATTCATGAAACACATAAATAATAACCATGAGACTATTTCCTCATGTGATATTGTAAAGATCCATACACAATTTATAATCCTTAAAGTTTTTATTCATCGTGTACAAAATGTTATATTTTATGACCATGGTCATGCAAGGGGTGATACAAATTGTCTTTTAAATCAAATACTAGACCACACCAACTATGATTTGATACATCTCATTCTCACAAAAGGATTAGAGGAATTGATAATATTCATTCATCATGTCATCATTTCCAAGTGAAGTATTAAAAGGTTTCCTCTTTGGAAAGTATCATCAAGAATCCTTTTAAAAGATCAAAGAAAATTGAGCCTCTAATAAGATCTCATGCATAGAAACATTTACAATACCATGCAAAATTACTGACCTTTAGGAGGTAAGTACTATCTCACCCCTATTAAGAAGAAATTATTCTTATTTTCTTTGGATCTATTTTTCTACTTTCTTATCTCATTTTATCTCTTATGTGTCTTTGTGTCCTTCAAAATTTAAAGTATAACTCCTTCTTATAGATAGTCACCTCAGAAATTCCTTAGATTACACAAATGGGATTCATACTTGGAGCAATGACTAAGTTCTTTTTGAAAAATGTTTGGTTGGGATTGATCTTGTAGATATTTTTGTGAGATGTTCAACCATGATGTCCATGTGTAGAAAACTAATCATTCCCTTGGCATAGATCATTTCTTCCTACTTAATTGGGAAAATCTTATTCTTTAAGGTCTCCTCGGGCCTATCACATGTTATCCTCTAGTTGAGTAATGTTAACATTTGTCCCTTGGCCACTTATGGTGAAAATATTGCATTTTATGTAATATATCCCTAAGAATTGCTCCATGATGTTTCCTCAACCAAAATTCACTATGCCTTCCCTATTATTTTTTGGAAACAAAACTTTGTCACTTCAAGCTACCTATTTGTAACAAACTATGTTTTATTCAACTCCAATCCCTACCTCATCCTTTTGACTCCCAACTTGAAAATGTCACTTTTGAATTTTTTTAGAAATGCTATATTTCTTGATACACATGTCTAGAACTCACTCTCTTGTGTAAGAATGATTTTTTGGGATTGAGAAACCAATGATAATGCGTACTGTGAATCTATTAGCCAAGTTGTTATCTATCACTTATTAAAGGAATAATGTATTTCTATTTTAACTCACTCATGTTCTTTTCTAGGAATGGTAATCCAAAAGGTTTGGTCTAAAATATTTTCTTAGATGACTGATTCGTCCAATAGTTTCCAAGTAAACATCAAACTAATACAATACATGCAACTAAGCTCAACAATAGATCCAAAATAGTATCCACTCATGAGGGTCTTGCTAAATGCATTGATGGGATCATTGCAATAACATCATCTATATCTAACATAATAACCACTCTTTCTGACCAAAGAAAAACTAACTTAAATACCCTATATTACACCCAAAACATTCACTAGACAATGTAGAAGATAGCTTTCAAGCTAGAAGTGGAAGCACCCTTATCACTAAAAAATTATTGTACCACTTTATAATATAATATTTAAAAGTTAAATTTTTAACTAATTAATTGTAATATTGACTCTAAACTTCTTTTATTTACAATAATCTTCTATCAAAATTATTCAATATCTAAAATATATATTTTATCAAGCATGATTATTCTAACCTTATAAAATATAGCGATGTTAATAGGAAATCCAAAATCTCATTATAATCTACTCTCAAATACCTACAAAATTATATTTATTAAAATATAAGCATTGGAATGTAAGTATAGTAATATAAAATTTAACTGAAAATACTCTTTTTAATGAATAAATGTATATTATGTTAATTTATAAAAGATATATTACATTAGTTTAATAAAATAAATTTATTTTGATTTAACTTTGGAAAAGGTGGTCGATTACTCTTGGGGAGAGACAAATATCAAAGAATCAACAAAAGCAAAGTAGAAAAAATGCTCGATTAATAATTTCTAACGCACTTGGAGAAAAGTGGAAAGAAACATATTGTGTCCGTCCATTCGTAAATTGAGTGTCAATTTATTTTAAAAGGTTTTCCACAAATGTGGTAACAATCAAGTACAAAATATGCTTTTTATTATATTTATATACCAATAACAAAAGTATAATATTTGCCTTCCAGTTATTTTTCATCTTTTATTAAGTTTGTGGAGTTCTTTGGAAAAACCATACACGCTTATCTAGACTTATCTTTTAAGAGTGGATAATATTCGAGTGTTTGGATAATATTGTTGATTTTATAAGTTTTTCTTTTTCTCATAAGTAAATTTAGACTTTATTGGCATTATATAGTGTGACAATGAGCTTCAACATTATTATTGTATTCTTTAATTTATTTTTTTGTTGGTGCTTTTGAAAAGGGAATGTAATCACATGTTTTTAATGTTTATGTAATAATTAACAGTCATAAATATCTTATAGTCTATGTGTAAAGGGAGATATTTTATAATTCAATTTGATTTAATCAAATAATAGGTATATATAAGTATAAATTGATTAATGATATTTGTAGGCATATATTTTCTATCAAAATTATTCAATATCTAAAATATATATTTTATCAAGCATGATTATTCTAACCTTATAAAATATAGTGATGTTAATAGGAAATCCAAAATCTCCTTATAATCTACTCTCCAATACCTACAAAATTATATTTATTAAAATATAAGCATTGGAATGTAAGTATAGTAATATAAAATTTAACTGAAAATACTCTTTTTAGAATAAATGTATATTATATTAATTTATAAAAGATATATTACATTAGTTTAATAAAATAAATTTATTTTGATTTAACTTTGGAAAAGGTGGTCGATTACTCTTGGGGAGAGACAAATATCAAAGAATCAACAAAAGCAAAGTAGAAAAAACGCTCGATTAATAATTTCTAACGCACTTGGAGAAAAGTGGAAAGAAACATATTCTGACCGTCCATTGGTAAATTGAGTGTCAATTTATTTTAAAAGGTTTTCCACTAATGTGGTAACAATCAAGTACAAAATATGCTTTTTATTATATTTATATACCAATAACAAACTTATAATATTTGCCTTCCAATTTTTTTTCATCTTTTATTAAGTTTGTGGAGTTCTTTGGAAAAACCATACACGCTTATCTAGACTTATCTTTTAAGAGTGGATAACATTTGAGTGTTTGGATAATATTTTTGATTTTATAAGTTTTTCTTTTTCTCATAAGTAAATTTAGACTTTATTGGCATTATATAGTGTGACAATGAGCTTCAACATTATTATTGTATTCTTTAATTGATTTTTTTGTTGGTGCTTTTGAAAAGGGAATGTAATCACATGTTTTTAATGTTTATGTAATAATTAATAGTCATAAATATATTATATTTATAGTCTATGTGTAAAGGAAGATATTTTTATAATTCAATTTGATTTAATCAAATAATAGGTATATATAAGTGTAAATTGATTAATGATATTTGTGGGCATATATTTTCTAAAAAATAATAAATTTTAAAGTATGAAAATTAATGCAATAACAAATGTATTTTGTAATAAAAGAATGAATGAAATTTGATAAGACACTAAAATATGGATGCCTTAATATTATAAATAGAAAATGATAGTCTATAATACACCTTCAAATAATTTTTTTTGTTAATAATGTGGATGATTGATTCTACAAATTAGAATAAAATTCACACTTTTGATAATCTCTTGCACCCATGGAAATGATCTAGCAATCTATGAAGTTATGTTTCCCAATTTTCCTAGTCTATGCTTGTTTATGCTACCTTTTTCACTTATTTGAAGAATAATAGTATTTGAAAGTGTGGCAACAAAAATTGTACTCCCTTCTTCGAGATAGTGCAATTTCTTGCCTAATTTGGACCTATTTTGGTACCCTTGAATTAAATACCCTTTTAAATCATCATTAGTAGGCCCCTAAGTCCCTTTATTTCAGATTTCAAGACTTATTTCAACTAAAAACTTGAAAACTCATCAAAAGCATTAAAAGTTTTAACAACCCATCCTGAAAATCTAGGGTGGGACTCTATGCCACCTTGGGAATATGAGTCCCCTTAGGTGGGACCCATATGCCACAAGTGGCATATGAGTCCCACTGGGCCCTTTTTAGGGTTTGAGCATGAAATTCAAGTTTTTAATTCAAATTTTGGTTGATGTTAGCTTTTGAGCAAATAACGGTAAATTAGGTGTAATGCCTATATAAACAAGCTTCCAAAGTCATTTTTCATCTAAGCAATTTCAAGATCCAAACATTCAAGAGCATTCAAGCATTCTTCACAACAACATTCAAGAACAAGTAATCAACAAAGTTGAAGCCTTGGAGCAACATTATTGTGTTTTTGCAAGTCTTCAATCTCACTTTCATTCAAGATCTAGCATTTTCAAGGGTTGATTATGGTTGTCTATGGTGAATCATGATGGATTCTAGGTTGGGGAGATGCAACTAGCTATCAAGACAAGCCTAATGACTTGTTTTATAAGTGATTCCATCCTCCATTATCATGCTACATTCAACCTAACTTGGAGGGTACACACATTATTAAGGCTCATTTGGGTGATTGGGGATCTCTCAAAGTGAGTCATTCATGCATCTCATTCTAGCACATTAGAATTTAGGGTTGTATTGCATTTCTGGTTTTCTAATCTTAGACACACTTAAGGTTAGGGAACCTTTAAATTCCTATTTACATTCATGATTCATTGTTTCTATCAAGGTTTAATTACCAAACTAGGGGTTTGACCAAGGCAAACCCCTCATAAGCAAATCAACTCTATATTATGTTTTACAGGTTTTTTTACAAGTTCAAATCCAGAAATCAGTTTGGGAAGGAAGAGCAGAGATTGGAGTACAAATCTGGAATTTGAATTCCCAAAAAAGCGAAATGGGACTGATATGCCAAAAGTGGTGTATGACTCCCACTACAAGAAAATTTCTAGATTTTTGTAGATCCTGAATCTACACTGCCAAAAACCTGTTCTAGACCAGAATCTCTAGTCTGGGACTGATACGCGCAGACTGGCGTATGAGTCCTAGTGTACCCTAATTCTAATATTTTCAGGGTTTCAAAGCTCATTCTAGGCCTCTATAGATTCCCAGGTGCACACTTCTGATTTCTCACCTTTATGTTATGATTTATATGCTTTTCTAGATCATTTAGTGAAGTTTTGTATTGCATTAGGTTTTGAAATTAAGTCTTGCATTTCATTAGTTTTTTCAAGCCCTAGCTTGGTGGTGAACCCATCTTTAGTTTATAATCAAACCCTAGGACAACCAAATTGCAAGATCTCTTTCTCCTTTGCATACATTAGATTGAGATATATGGTTTTCCTTGAATGAGAGTGTGGAAGATTGTTATTCTATCTCCCAAGCATAGAAGCAAACAATTTTCTACTTTTCAGAAAGTACAATTAAAGGGCTACCATTGTGTCACAAGGGTGCATGTTAACTTAGGTCAACCCCTAAAAATGTGTCTCAAATATTAGACATCTAATCTCAGTTGTACAAAAAATTTGAAAATGAATGTATGTAGATCTAAATTTATTTTAGTGTGACACATCAAATCTAAAATGTTGAACTCCTTAGGATGAGAATACTTGAGGATATGAAAGGAATACAACTGAATCATTTAAATACCAATATATAACATAAAATCATCCAAAATTGTGTCTAGTTGGTCCTTAGCAAGAAAAGAATAGACAAAAGTTCCTAATTTTTAATTTGAAAATATGAAATTTATGAACTTCAAGTCCATAGGTATAGGGTTGAATTTGTGACAATGTAAATAATTCAAGACATGAAAGGGTGAAATCAAAATCAATAGTAGATGTACATGGGAGAGTAAAAGTACAAAGTTGTATCACACTTTCAACCAACATATCAATACAAGTGAATTTAAGTGTTTCCAACTAAAAATCAATTTTGGTAAAAAATATAGTCTAGTTAGATTCATTCTAAGTAATTTAGATATGGGAATATTTGAGTAAGATTATTTGAAATATTTGATACTTCAACAATTCTTACTCATGCAAATAATATTTTTTAAAAATATAAAAATATATTTTGTAGATCTATAAGCGTAGTTTTTAAAATATGCATTTTTCAATAGTTTAATTATTTCAAAGTTCATATTTTTTTTACTTTTACTCAAAATGAGTCATCAACACCAAAATATAAGGCTGGTTATCTTGTCAATGAAAAATATTTAAATTTATTAAAAAATAGAAAATAATTTGATGCACTAGAGAAAAGAATATATGTTAAGATGCTTTTTTTATATTTTCAATAAATATTTAAAACAAAGGTGACATCCCATGGAAATAATTATCTTTCAATACATGCAAATTTTAAGGTTTATTGAAAAATATCAAAGTGGGGAAAAATAAATCCATGTACTATATTTTCAAGTTATAAATACACAAAAAAAATTGAAGGAAAACAAATTACCATATAAAGAGTAGATGTCCCATGTAACTTCATTTTCAACATATTATCAACACTAAATTATGGTGTTAGTTTTATAAAAAAAAAACCATATTCAAATATTTTGTAAAGTTTTCTAATAAAAACAAACATAAAATACACTTTAAATAAATATTTTATTTGTTTATATCATTTCAAAATTCAAAACATATATGACACATTCTAGTGATTCAAGTTAAAATTTTAGATCAATGTTGGTCGTATCCTTTATCAAAGTTTGACATAACTTTGCACTTTTACTTAGCAATATGTGCATGTATAGTTGTAACTAGTGTATGATTGGTATGGATATATCTAGGAATGTGTGCATGTATGGATAACTTAGGGGGCATGGGATATGTGTATGTGGGGACAAGTAAAGGCTAGGAGAAAGGACTTGAATTTACACAAAGTTACACCATTTGTTGATATGTAAATGCATTAAGAAACTCCCCTAAAATGGGCACAAAACTAAAAAATAAATGGCATAAGTATTCAAATTTCACCATTATATTTTTTCTCCACTTTGAAGTGAATGTTAATCCTAGAGTGATCATGCATCTCAAGGTATATATCACTAACAAAAATTTCATGTAAATTAAGCTTTCAAATGTAAAAGGGTACTACAAGGGTCCATATAAGATGTCATCATGTACGTTCACCATTTGACATGAAATTTCCATGATAACTTGCAAAAAAAAGGAATAATAAACTATAAGTAGATTTTATAATTTAAGTAGAGATATAAATTAATTAACTCTAGAGGATATAATTGTGTAGGCTCATCTTATGACGTGCACTCTTTGTGGGAACCTAAAAATAGAGGAAAATAATTTCTTGAATAGTTTTTGTAATGAAAGTAAAAATATAAGAACAATTGCAATTCAAAACCCCTGATCAATAATAATAAGAGATCTAGAGGAGAAAACAGGATTAGATTGTACAAAAAGTGGTAATGATATGTCTTTCTTGGTATTCTATGGGTGATAGAGTGCATAATATGCATGACATGTCACATACTAAAGATGAGTCTGCATATGCACTTATAACTATTTGTGAAACTCCAACATGAGAGTGAACATAGTGATATAATGTATCCCCAAGTTGCAATTTGTTTCATATGCAGGATATAAGTTTTTATTAAGGGTAAATAGTTTTTAACAAGTTAGTAAAATCTAGTTATGGTGAAAAATAGTAGAGAAATGGTTACCTAGAAAAGAACAAGAAAAAAGGTTTATGTGAGATCCTTTGACCTGAATAGAACACCCATAAAGCAGACTATCTAGATTTTCAAGAACAATTCAAGTGACAAACAATTATAAGAGGTGGATAAAATACATAAAATTTGTAAATATAATCTAGGTATGTACTTGCATGTAAATCATGTAAAGTAATAGTAGTACAAATGAATGCATAATGTATCAAGCAAATAAAGTATTCCAAATAATCATAATACTAAGCATATGGGATAGAGATAATGTTAAGGGATTATATTACCCCTATCAAGGGGATATAAAAGTGGTAACATGACCCTTAGTGGCCAAAAACACCTATGTAAGCATATAATACACTAGAAATGACATATGCCCCCATTAGTGAAACATGAGCACATAATACTATAAGTTTAAGGTGATAATTTCTTAGTGGTTATAATAATATAAAAACATGGAATAACATGTAATCAAGGAAATCGTATATTGCCTATATTGTAAATCTTAGAACATGGTTAGGTCACATGAGTACATAGTGTGAGATGAAAGACATAACTCCTAATTCCCTTGAATGTGATGGAATTTATCTTAGGGTGTGGTTAGGTCATGTGAGCACAATAATGTAAAG
The DNA here is from genome assembly GCA_007258455.2 of Sequoia sempervirens. NCBI lineage: Eukaryota > Viridiplantae > Streptophyta > Pinopsida > Cupressales > Cupressaceae > Sequoia > Sequoia sempervirens. The sequence goes on from VDFB02105911.1 coordinate 197,769, forward strand.
TGTAAGCATGAAATATCATATCCATATAAGCTCCCTCACATTGGTGAGATAAAGCTATCAGGCACAAAGAGGTGCAATGGGAGAAGCAAGATGCTCCCATTGTATTTTGTAAAATATGGCAATAAAAGACACAATTTGCAAGGGGAAGACAAAATATCCCTAAGTCTAAATATCTAGCAATGGACACATTTTGTGTAAGGGGAATGGCATGATGCCCCAAAATATGAATGTATGTCATTGAAGGCATATGATGTAAGGGATAAGTCATAATGTCGGGCTTAATGTAGATATGACTCTAAAAGTATGATATGGTAATTTAGGATCATAATAAATACGTAATCATCTAGATAATAAAGTAAGATGACCTTTATTAGTCATAAAATAATCATATGATAATCAATAATATGTAATATAGTTAATATATAAGCACATGATTGTATTAATATATAAGATGTGATCATGGAGGCAAATGTATAATTGTAACTAATTGTTTAAGATTTTATCTCGAGGTCCAAGAAAGATGATTTTGAGAACATTGGTAATGGATCTAATAAAGTGTGCAAATATAATTAACTTTTTTAAAGGTACATGCGATTAACCATAAATTTAAAATATAACACATATACTCATGTAAATAAATAATAAGTAATCATAAAATAAAAAAAACAAACACATAATACCAAGGTACTTAGATAAATCCTTTCAAGAAAAAACCTAGGATAATTTTGTATTAATCTAATAAAAGTGTTACATCAATACATCCAGTTTTCTCTTTCTAATGTAATAATATTACAATAGTTTAATAGTTATAAACCTAAATAACATCCATAAAATTAATATCTAATGCATCTAATTTATATAGAGAACCAAAAAGGGGAAGCCATTTAGGATTAATTCAATAAAATTGTTAGATCAATTCATCCAATTTTGTCTCTCAAATCTAATAAAATTATAGCAATGTAATTATTCTCAACATGAAAAATATCCATAAAAAAATTATAATGCATCCAATTTATACATAACTAAAGAGGAAAAACCATAAATTATTTTCTAAAACCAAAACTACCAAAATCTATGGTATTACAAAAGCCCAAAGCCCCTATGACCAAATTATTCAATGCAACATGAATTTAGTAACCAATAATGATAAAATAAAAATAAAAAAATTGACCCATGTGAAGATTGGGCACACTAGATATGAATTATAGCATTATATTTCCAAGCCATTAATTTTTGGACCTTTGTTGACATGGCATAAGATGCTCGACTCTCCCACCTAGTACCTAGGAATGAGAAAGTGGTATAAATGAAGTCAAACCATTTTGTAAGTCATTTTCATAAATAACATCCCCATTAATTCCATTATAATTAGTATTACGAGTTATAAGGATATCAATAATAAAATAATATCTCTCAATCACCATGGGAATCCAAGTACACATTCCAAGATGTTCAAAAATTTGACATTAGTGCATAAGATTTCCAAGGCATATATATGAGACCCCTTCCTAGACTAGAAATAAAATTGAACTATTATATAGCATGTAATTGAAAAACACCAAGTAACTATAAACTTCGTATTCATAAGCCAAAGCTAGAATTAACCTATCAAAAGCACACACCAAACATTATCAACCATTTTTACTACCACCACCACCCATACCACTATGAAAGGGGTCTCAACCTTGCTCCTAATGTTAAGAATACAAAAAATACAATTTTGGGCTATAAAATAGAACAACTCAATTTTTGGCTATAGAGATATTTTTTTGCCAAAATAAATAGTATGGATTTGGTGTTAATTTAAAGATTATTATAATGTAGAACTCTTTGAGCTCTAAAATTAAAAAGGGTGCCCTTAGAAGTACCCTCCTAGACCAAAATTTATGGCCTTTGAAAGTTGGGCCTCCCACATTACAAATGTAAAAAACACACATGACAAAAAAAAGAGTAGTAAGAGAGAGTTACATTTATTTTATATTATGAAACATCATAGGACATATTTGGATGGAGATAATTTAACTAGAATGGAGCACCAATTTGGTGATTTGATTATGACCAAATTATGGTAGGTGGAAGGAATGTGTTATTTTTATCTTATGGACTCATCTTAGGATCTGGGTGTTGGATTTTTAACTAAGAATATGAGCACCAAATTTTTGGATGGTTTTAGCTCATGAGTTTCCTAATCACAATTTAATGGTTTCACATGTATTCAATCTCCTATTTATTTAGAGAATAGTGATTTTTGCATGTATTATTATATTGTTAGAATTACTCTAGATCTCTAGTTGGTGATACTCCTATAAATTTTTAGACTTTATAAGTATAATTCAACATTTGATGAGTAAATACTACAATTAGTTTCTTTGGAGTGATGTTTTTCTCCTAAAATGGTATTTCCCATGTAAATCAATGTGTTATGGTATATTTCTTGTGTCTATTTTCTTGTAATTGTATGAAATTAGTTCAATATTTGCACATACCTCCTCTTATAGATTAGTGTAGGAAGTGTATTACACACCTTTGCTTCCTTTCACATATTACTAAGGTTCCAATATAAAATCCATATTTGTAAACTATTAGGAAAAGGTGTGTTGTACACCTTGCATAATGTTATAATGTAATGTTTATATATGTATTATGTGGTGTACCTAGGGAATCTAGGGATACATGCATCACATGGGTCTAGTATTCTTGGGGCCACTTTATGTGTTGTATGTAACATTATGATTATTTAATGTGGGGTTGCACATGGGAATAATATTTAATATTAGAAAAACTTATTACCAATATTAAATGAGGGGTTAGGGTAAATGCACAAAGTTGTGTCACACTTTTGGCTAACTAAATAGTTT
>VDFB02105912.1:0-29607 GCA_007258455.2 Sequoia sempervirens
CAATGATATAATGAATGCAAATATGTGAAGGATGAAACTAACAAGTTTTAAAACTCTCAAAGACTGCAAATTGAAGCCACATTCTGAACTTATTGAAGTCTGATAACAAAAACCAGCAAATTGAAACTGTAAACCAGCAACTTGTAAATCAATGAAATGCTCACAACTTCATCAATATACCTCCGAATTGAATGAAACGAAATGCAAAGGCTCTTTGGAGGATAGGCACCCAAGTTGCAATGTTGAAACAACTTCAAACCACCTTCAATTATTTGGCACGAACTCCAATGCCCAACAGGAATGGTACGGCCTACTGGACGTGCAATTTTGCAATATAAAAATAATGACTTCGAATTAAATTCTAATCTCTTGTGGAAAGGGACGCCTTATGTCAAGAATCACTTTGCCAAAATACCCAAAACAATATTTTATTTATTCAAAAAGCTGCTCAGCTGTAGACACACCAACAACTCAAAACTTGAAAAACATCACCAAAATTCTCCACTTTGAAGCTCAATCTGCTAGTCTGGATGAGAAGCAGCCATGAAGCCAACTAGGTGTTATCTTTCAAACACGAAATTGGTTAATTTGCTAGGAGGTAAGCATTCCTCAAAGCTGAATTTACAATGTCATTTCGACAGCATAACTTTAGCATAAACATTCAATGATAAAAGCTGGAGCAAGCATTCTCTTTTATATAATTAGAGGAGACTTTTGAAATTCTATAACTCCTCCAAGAAAAAGGACACCTATATTCCTTTTTGAAATAATTTAATTATGAAAAACACTTTATTTCTCCTCAATATGGCGTTCTACTTCAAGGCATTAAATAACTTTAGAAAATATTAAATATTTACTTCATGAAGCGTCCCCCCTTCATGTCCAAATTTTAAAACAACTTTAAGTTAATGCACTAGGCCAAGGGGTCAACTTGAAATTAAAACATTAATGCCTTGAAATATACTATTTCTCCAAAAAATTACTCTTCTAAAGCCAAAACCAAAATAACTCAACTGCTCCAACAAAAGAACTCATTGAAGTGCTGCCAACTGGACCACTGCCAAAATTAGAATTTACTAAAAATAGTAAATTCAGAGAAATGCCAAAAACCTCCAATCAAAGGAAACCCTAATTTCACCTTTGATAAGCCTACAAATTTCCGGAAATAGGCTATCAATCACCGAAGAGCGTATGGCTAAAATGGGGACATTACAGGTGTAGTTCTAGTCATGACCAAATCCATCTTGTAAGGTTTAGTCTAGTAAAATCCCATATTAAATGAGGCTTTCTTTTGAAAAGTAAAAAAATTTCGAAAGATTTCTTAACATGACCAAATCCATCTTGTAAGGTTCAATCTAGTAAAATCCCATATTAAATGAGGCTTTCTTTTGAAAAGTAAAAAAGTTTCGAAAGATTTCTTAAACCTCCCTACACCTTTCTAGATACTTTGCAGCCCATTTCAAAACATCATATGCATGTGCAATTCTGCCTTAGCATTACAAGCCTTGGAGTGGTCAAATTACATAAGAATGATGCTTTGAGGGTTAGACAAGAGCTACAAGTTCTCACAAAAACATAGCTGTAATGATGTGATATGGCTTACATTACAAGTTGATTTGGATCACACCTTAATTAAGAGGCTTTTGATCTCCAAAATATCAGTTTCCTACAAGATGAGGTTAAAAATATCCTTCGAGTACCACTTGGCTTTGCTTGGCAGCTAAGCCTTCTGTTCACTCTACCAATATTCTTACTCTCATATCCCTGTCTTTCTCACCTTCTGTTGCAGCACCATGTCTTCTTGCAACTCTTCTGATGCACAATGTGCCAATTCTTCAAGTTTAGGTGGCATGAGACTTGTTTCTTCTTCATATAGCATGAAGGATAAAAAAGTCATTATCTTTCTATGTTAATAGTGATATACATCATCATGAATGGATGCCAGTCTAATCTGAAAGAGTTTTCACTCACTTGTAACGGGTTAAGCTTTCTTGCCTGCCCTTGGAGTTTATCTTTTCTGCAGTACAACCATACCTGGTCCCCAACTTAGAAATTATTCTCAGACCTATGCTGATTATGCCTTTCTTGCCTTGTATCTTGCTTACGAATCCTTGAGTTTATCTTGCACTTGCAAGTGGATTTTCCTCACTTTCTAACTAAACATTGAGAATCTTTGAATTTCTAAATCTTCCCCTTATTTTTTTTCCCTCTTAGCTGTCCCATCAAAACAACAAAATAATAAGGTGGCAAATACCTAAATCATGTTTCAAAAGGAGACTTAATAGTTGTTTTATGCATAACCCCAGGAATGTTTAATATTTCCTTTCTCATCCCAAATATTAGAATGCTTCCTATAACCTCTCAAGAGATATGCTAGTGTTCTATTGACCATTTTGGTAAGACCACTGGTTAGTTGATGAAATGTTGCAGACCTCTTCAACTTGGTGTACATCTTTTCCTACAAAGTCGTCCAAAACCTGCCAAAAAAACTTTGCATCTCTATTGGAAACATTGGAGTTAGGAAAAATAAAAGGCACTCAAACAATAGTGAAAAACTAATTCAGATGATTTTTTCCCCTTGATGTTTTTTATACACATTTTATTTAGTTAGCCAAATATAACAATGTCATTGTGCCCTTTCTTTGAAAGATAAAACTTTCTTACAAAATCTATGGAGATGCTTTTCCATATATTTAAAAGAATTGGTGAAGGCATATTGCTTGGTTTACTTCTGCTACATAACACACATCCCACTATGAACTTAGAAACCTCATTGTGTCTTAGTCCAATAGATATATATCTTTGCATTTTGCTAACATTTTGACCACTCCAAAATGTCCAGCTGATTTCAGGTTTTGAGTTTCTCTCATGAACTTTTAGATAGACATTATTTGTCCATCTTTTAGAGAAGTCCCAATATAGATGGTAATTTTATTTAGCATCAAAATCTGTTATGCACATTCCCAAAATCTGCATCAAGTGTGCATATTCACCTTCATTGGCCACATGTAGGAATGAATCTAACCAAGATATAATTGCCAAATCTGTCATCGAAGATGGTCTTACAAAATTTCAGTCAGCTTGTATAATGTCACTTGTTTTTTTCATTTGTGCTTGCAAATGCAGGAGAGGTTGATGGTTAGTATGAATGATTGTTTCCTTATTCAACAAGTGCTATTTCCATTTTGGACTGCTTGTACAAGTGGATACAACTCCTTATCACACGTACGATTGTTTAGGATTGATCCATGGAAAAGTTTGGAATTATAACATTCTGGTCTTCCTTCTTGTGTTGGAATGCTCCTGCGGTATAATTGCTTGAGGGATCTTGCAAGTTAGGTAGTGCTAAGTTGCTAACATGTATTCATTTCTGATTTTATGATTCAGCTGATCAAAAGCAAGTTGTTGATTCTTACCTGATGAATTTTGGGTCTTGCAATGGTGCTACATTTTGGGAGAATGATGCTTACATAATTTGTCAAGTATTGGACCACTTAAAAAATTCCTTGTTTCAGCTAGAAGGCTTGAGAGACTTGAGAATGACCTCATGTTTTGCTATATTAAATTCTCCTCTTTCTTCCATTAGTGACATATGTACTAGATACATGACTTTGGAAAATTTATATTTTTCTGATTTAAGTGTAGCTTGTTTTTCCTTGATGTTTTAGAGTGGCACATTTAGTAGCAAATGAATCTCATTCCTAACCTCTCTTTTCAGTAGCATGCCCTTAGAATCTTTAAAACCTTTATTAAAGGAATGTAATAAATAATTCACTTTTTGCTACTCTTTGTTAATGCACAGTATCGTGTTTGTTTCTCAACATAAGTGTCACATCCCCGTCAGCGTCTACACAGTGGATATTGGAGAGCAAAGAAATAAAAAAAAATAACATAGTCAATTCCAAATTTAAGAGAGGCGTGGGCTATCAGATGGTCTTACTGTGTGAGCATTAAACTGGAAAGGACAACAGGAGACAATGAAATTAAGAGGCTAAGCCGTGGCTATGGGTGTCATTAAATGAGCATGGTGACCCATTTCTTGCAATGGAAAATGGCAGGGAAGACTTAAAACCTCACAACCTCTCTAAGTTCTTATTCACGTTTGGTTTTATAATGTAGAAAATGACATAGGAAATAAATGGCGCAGGAAGAGTATAGGGCAAAGTGAGGCGAGAGGAAGGAGAGAAGAGGTGAATGGAGGTGATAGGGTTGTGCACACAGATTGGTCAAAAAATGCAGAGGATATTCGGATTTTGTGAGACACAATGTGGCAAAGAGGAGAGCTTTTGCTGAGGTGTTTGACCAACATGCTTTGACTTGTTTAACTTTATGTTTTGCAATGACACAGAAGTCTGGTTTAGAAGGCAGAGAAGGGAATGCGTGAGAAAAAGAAATGCAAAGAAAGCTTAGTTAGATGGCATGCATTTATCACGGGTATTGCGTCCTATTGTGACCTTTTCACACATCACCCCATTCAAGATGGGGACCCCTAATTTTTGCTCCATTCTGGTCTTTTGGCTTTGGTTTTGTCTCTCTCCGTCTCTTTTCTGGTGTCTGCCTTTCCAGGGACGTTCCCGTCTGCGAGCTTAAACGTAAAATTTGGTCAAGTCTGAAAATTAGGGTTTTGAACTTCCTTGCCAATTTGAGGTCAAAGGAAGTGAATGAATTGAAATTTGAGGTTAACATTGTTGTCAGTGTGCTTCCAGCAGGTTTCCACTGAAGTTTCATCAAATTCTGACTACTTACTATTTTTAGTAAGTGTGCAATTCCAAGTATTCCGTCAGCATCCTTGAAATTCCGTCAGTCACACTGCGTCCAGAACACATCAAGCTGCTCGCGTGCAAAATTTGAGCTGAAACTGACAACTTACTATTTTTAGCAGTTCAACTTCCAGAGCAGATTTCAGGGCCTATATGCAGAGTTTTTCAACGCATGTCTGGAGATTCCTTCTGGGTTTTCAGAGACCTTCGCGATGGTGTAACATGCAAAGTGAGATAACGACTTTCAGAGTTCAGCCTTCAGAGGTTATTTTTAGGGTTTGCATGTTGAAATTTTCTGCGCATGTCTGCGTATTCCTTGTGGGTTTTTCGAGAGCTTCGTGATGATATGACATGCAAACAAGGATAATCACTCATTTAGGAACTTACTATTTTTAGCAAATGCATTCCGACAGCCGCCTCCCAACACTTCAGAATCACAAACTAATCGCAATGCAACGGAAACGAGGAAAAACGGAGATCATTTGATATGCATTCAAAACAAATTAGGGTTTCCAGCTTTGGGGCCCAAAAAGAGGGGTAAAAGGTCAGAATTTTTGAAAACTAGTGTAAACCACCACGATCAGCATCCTTCAAGCTATCTGCTGGTAAAATTTGAAGGCAAATGGAGCACTTACTATTTATAGTAAGTCATTTTGGAAATAGGCTAAAAATAGCAAATCAGTTGCAAGTGTCGATGCCAACAGGCAGGTCACATGGTGAGGAGCGCATCATTCGAATTTCAAATCAAACGGAGCTGTGGAGATATCAGAAGCAGACAGTTACTATAAATAGCAAACCGCCTTCAAAAATGGGCTAAAAATAGCAAGCCAACCCGAAATAGCAGTGTTAGCAGGTTGATGAAGTTGTGAGGATCCAGTGTTCAAAATTTCAAGGCAATTTGAGCTTTCGAAGTGTGAGAATTAAAAGGCTCACTATTTGTAGTAAGGCATGGAGGAACGGGCAAAGACGAAGAAAAACGGCTAAGTCTGAGACTTCATCCTGTATCAACATGAAAATGCACCCTCAAGGATGAAGAGACATAAAAATTTTCTAAGTCTGAAAGATATCCTCCACCACAGGTGAAATGCGCCCACTCTACCATGAGACGAGAGAAAAATTTTCTAAGGAAAAAGTTCATCCTGCTCCTATGGCAAAATGCGCCCTCCTCACAAGTTAAGCATGGAAATGTTTCTAAGTACAAATTTTTGTCCACCTCCTATGGCAAAATGCGCCCAAGTGAGGGCATGTGAGGACAAAACAAAGCTAGTCAAAGGAGTCAATGGTATAAAAGCTTTATCCTTCATCACCTTGAAAATGCGCCCTCAAGGTATTGGAAGCATAAAAAAATTCTAAGTAGTGAAGATATCCTCCACCCTCTTTGAAATGCGCCAAGTTTAAGAAGTCAAAGGTGGTCAACGTGGCGTTGAAGACTTTCATCCTCTTGGACATACAAAATGCGCCCAAGATTAGCAAAGAATTCAAAAGGCAAGTAAAGACAAAATGAGGAAGTCAAAGATGTTCATCCTCCACCACCTCCAATATGCGCCCATCCTTCATACATGCTCAAATGTGCCCATGCTACAAAGAGTCAACAAGTCAAAACATGTTGGGCGTTGGAAAAAAGCTTTATTCTCCTTTCCCTCTCAAATGCGCCCATGCAAAATCAAAAGGTCAAGGGTATTTGAATGTGTTTCATCCTTCACATATGCAAAGTTGTGCCCAAGTGTGTAAGGTGGTGAGTGGAAAATGAAATATGCTAGGCGTGTTGAATATTCCTCATGAAGTGTGATGTGCGCCTAAGGTGTGTGAGGTGGTAAATAATATGTTGGGCGTTGGAATTCTTAAGCCTATGGAGGATAAAAAAATAAAATACAAGGTGGTGAATAAAATAAAGAATGTGCCAGGCATTGAAAATACCAAGTGATGAAATAACTAAGGCATGGACTTAAGGCATATCCCTCATGACATGTAATATGCGCCATGTTAAAATGAATATGAGGAGTTGCTATAGTGTTGAGGGTGAAATGATTAATGCTAGGCGTTGAGAATGTTCTCCATGGTGAATGAAATGCGCCTAGACTTGAGAGATGATATTGCTAAGTGATGATGCTAGGTGTGGATGTGAAGTATCCTCTTCTAAGTGCTAAATACGCCAAGTGCAAGGTGATATGAATAAAAATAATATGCTAGGCGTTGGAATTTTTTAATGAAAATGTCCATGGTATAATATGCTCCCAAGGTAATGGAAATAATTTTTCTAAGTGAGTTGATGAAATGAAATTTTCCTCACAGGCAAGGTGAACAAAGTTGAATAAAAATGTTCTAAGGAAAAATTTCAAAAATGCTAAGTGATATAAAATTTTCTAAGGCACAAAATGTTTTTCCTTGGGAAAAATGCCTAAGTCTGGTGAAGTGTGAAATTTTCCTGAAGAACGAAGGAAATTGCCAGTGATGAAATCAGAGGATATTAGCTTTGAAGGATGGATTAAAATTTTTCAAGTCAGAGCAACAAGAAATTTCCACAGATGTGAAGAACGGGATTAAACTTGTTGAAAATTATTTTTCTAAGGTTCAAAATTCAAGAAAATTAAATGAACCCGTTCGTTGTATACCCATGAGTTCGACAAGTTCTGAAGAAAATTTTCTTCTGGGTATTGAAGATCCTTGATGAAGAATGGATTTTAGTGTCTCCTGCACTTCGCCAAGGCCTTCAGGTTAAATGGGCACCAAGTTGATGAATTTCCTAAGGGAAATTTGAAAAAATTTCTAAGGCATGGAATAAAATGTGTTGTTGACATAAAAGTGCCTTGGCAGATGAATTTGAAAATGATCACCTAGATAATTTTTGATCAAATTCCTGATGAAAGGATTTTTTCTCGAGTCTGAGTTGAATGAAATATCAGAGTGAAGTGCGCCAGGCAGAATGCAAGATGGGTTGGAAAATTGGCTAAGGCATGAAGAATTTGAACGCAAAGTTGGCTAGTGAAGACGATGAACCCTTGGAAGTTAAAACTTGAAAATCCTAGTAAGTAAGTTAATTTTATATTATGAAGTGTTATAATACCTTTCTCATTGCTTGTTTTGCAGGAAGAATGTTGAGACTAGGCGGTGATAACTTAAAGTGATGAAGAAAATAACCCAAGATGACATTTCAACCTTGAAGGAGGAAAAGTTGCGAAAAATGGCTAAGTGTTGAGACTTAGTATAACTCAAGTGACAAAGAAGAAGTTGAAGAACAACGTCAAGAAGAAGATCGAGAACAGTGTGAACGCGTCTACAAACGGGAATCTTCTAGAAGATGGTGGCCATTAATTGCTCATTTATTGCCCCACTCTCCACTATGGTAGTTTTTAGGGTGAATCTTGTTTAGGGCTGAGTTGGCACAATCTGGGCCATCCAGCCGATTGTAATCTGAGCCATCCGTTGGACTTGGCCATTTATAAAAGGGGGAGTCCCCCTCATTTGTATCTCATTAGAATTAGAACTAGAGATTGGAGATTAGACTAGAGAGTAGAGCAGAATAGACATTTTGCTTGATAGTTTAGCATAGTTTGGAAGAGAAGGAAAAGTTTTCCTTTGAAAACTTTTGTAAGAGATTGTTGTGTAACACGTTCATAATAGAAGATCTTTTCATTGATGGTGAAATTTGTCTTCATTGTGTTTAGCTAGCAAGGTTTCTTCATCCCTTCGATTCCAAGTAGCGTAAGATAGCATAGAGTAGTTTAAGAAGTAGCATTTTCATTTCATGCAAGTATATAGTAGCTGTGGATGTGTGGCATTGATCAAGGCACTTCGTTTCATTCCATACCACTAGCGGCTTGCTGACGGCAAGTTCGCCTTGCGTGGTCTACTGGAGCATTTCATAAACTTAACTTCAATTGTAGCTCATGCCTTGGTATGTGTCGTTTTGACGGTATCTTGATGTTGGGTTGTGACTTGAAAATTACTCGCTATCCCTTTGAAGATTGCACCTACTTTGTGTAAGCTGTCCAGCGTGAGGCGGAACAGAGTTTGGTTGAAGCTGTTAAGATTGATCCCACGTCCCACCTTAGAGTAGAATCTAGAATCTTCTTACCCTTACACTCATTTACTTTCTATTCGTCTTTGGTTAATCTTAGGAAAACGTACTTATTGCTAAATCATCCGCATTGCACAAATCCTTTCCAATCATCCATTTACTGTTAACTGCAAGTATCCTGAACAATTGTGTAAGTCCCCTCGTGAAAACAACAATTCACATCAAACCAACTAAGGGTATTCCAAGTATTTCGGAACCTTGGAGTTGAACGTGCGAACTTTCTCGCAATCTTAGCGCACGGAATACTTTGATCAAAAGAGAATGGAGTAGCCTTCGGACAACTTTGTTCTGCTGATTGGTGCGGTCATAAAAATCACATCAACACGTCCCTACCCTGGAGCCATCCAAAATTGCAAGATGAGGGTCAAATTGGGTGTAGCAGAGGGACACTAGGAAAAAGAAGGCATCAAAATCGCGCAGGAGAGAGACTAGTGAGAGTATCACAAGGAGAGAGGTGAAAAATGGAAGTAGGGATGAGTTACACAGAGAGGGGAAAAGATAGAAAAGATAGAGGAAGAGTGCATGAGAGTGATTAGGGGAGAAAAATGTGAAGAGGGAGAAGGGGTAGAATGTGAGTGGCAACAAGTGTGAGAGAAGTGCAGAGAATGGCGTGGGATAGAGAGAAAAGAACAAAAGGTAGAGAGATAGGTGAATAGAGTTGAAAGGCATGGGAAAAAGAAAGAAATAAAATGGAGAATGAAGGCATGCAAGGAAAAAGAGGTGAGCAACGACCTTAGAATGTGAGTCGGGCAACTTAAGGCATAAAAGAGAACCAGGTCGAACATAAGTAAAAAGAAGACACAGAGGATTTGATACACCTCAAGCATATACCCAGAAGGTTGAACAATTTGGACCAAATTGATGCCTCCCACGAAGGGATTTTGGATGATTGCTTTTTTTCCATGTTATCGGACCGCTACCTACCCCGCCGACCTCGGGTACGTTCAAACGGATACGCCATGGAAACCCTCGGATTCGGGTTCGGATTTTTGGTGAAAAAACGTTTCCACGAATCCGCCGTTTTTTGTCGAATCATGCCGCGTGTTTTTCGGTCGTTTTTTTCCGATTCCGGCGTGGTTTTCGAAAACTTTTCGCGACTTCGAATGGTTAAATGAAAAACCCTAACCTATTTGCATTGTTTTCGGCCGCCGTTTTGTTAGTGTTTTCGTCTGTTTTCGTCCGCCATTGCAAACGCAGCCGTGGTCGCGCGTATTTTCCTCTGGTCGCGCGTATTTTAACTCAGGTCGCGCAAGAACACGCGTATTTTTCCTCTGGTCGCAAGAAGAACACGCCATTACTGAGCAGCAGAAAGCCGTCTCTTTTCACGCGATCTCAGGCGTTTTCGATTTGCTGTGCCGACCGCCATTTTCAGGTATTTCTCATAAATCAAATTTTTTTTTGTGCCGACATCCGCCATCCGCCATTTTTAGGGTTTTTTGAGAAATCGATTTTTTTTTGTAGTTTATAACTTTATAGTTTAGAAATTTATAAATAATAAAAATAATATATTATTTTATAATAGTTATAATTTTTTAATGCTATTAGTTTATTTTATAATATTTATACTAAAAATAATATATTATTTTATAATAGTTATAATATATTATTTTATATTATATATAAAATAATTGTATAATATATTAGTTACTCTATAGTTATAATTGTATAATATATTATTTTATAATTGTATAATATATAAAATAATTGTATAATATATTATTTTATAATTGTATAATATATTAGTTACTCTATAGTTATAATAAAAATAATATATTATTTTATAATAGTTATAATTTTTTAATGCTATTATAATAGTTATAATTTTTTATTTTTAGTTTATTTATTAACTATTAAGTTATTAACTATTATTATTTTTTAATTTTAGTTTATTTATTAAATATTAACTATTAACTATTAAATTGTATAATATTAAATATTATCACAATACAAATTTGTTATTGTGATAATATTTAATATTATACCATTTAATATTTTTACATTTATAATTTTATTATATATAAAAAATTAAATTTATTTTAGTATTTTAATATAATTAAATTTTAAAATTTAAAACTTTAAAATTCACTAAATGTAAATAATAAATATAAATCTAATTATTATTTTGTTTATTTAATGTTAAAATTTATTTATGTTGCTATTTTTTATTTTAATAAATAATAATCAATTATAATTTAAAATTAAAATTAAAAATATAAATTATTAAATTGTAATTATATTAAATTATTAATTAGTAATTACATGGATACTCCCTAGTACTAATCATCAACCCAAATCATTTTTCATACACACTCCAATATGCAATCACAAAAATTTGAATGTTTGGCCAATCCGGCATAGAACAATTGATGCATGTTTCGAAGAACAAGAACCATGCTTTATTAAATTGTAAGCATATTAAACGTTTATTAATTTAAATTGTTATTTTTAGTAATAAAAATTGAAGTATTTTGCATAATTGTATTTACTATTTAATCATAATGCTGATATTTGCATTATATGTTTTTTACATTTATTGTTCAATATTCAATAACTATTTTTTGAATTTTTTGTAGGAAATATAATGGCAACCAGTTCTGCTTCTATTGATGGACCCACCTTTAAAACCGACCCAAATTCACCTCTATGGAAATATGTACAAATTATACGACAAATTAAAGGGGGAGGAACATTTGTCTGGATATGCAATCATTGTAAAGTTCAGTATACTAGCTCATACAGTCGTGTGAAATTCCATTTATGTGCCATTCCAAAACAAGGAATCAATGTATGTGCAGGAGAAAATGGTAAAAGGTTACATCCTCACAAAGTAGCAGCATATATTAAAGAGCAAGAGGAAGCAGATGCAAGAGCTGGTCATGCCACAAACCATCCTTTGCTGAGAGGAGGAGGAAGTGGAAGTGGAAGGGGATCAAAGAGGCCTCCTCCTTCTCCAACACATAGTGACTTTGATGATGTAGTAGAGAGCCACCCATTTTTGGGTAGAAGTGAAGATGATCCTGTTGGTGTGAAGAGAAGCAAGGGGCCATTAGAAACTGCATTTAAGCTTGAAGCTAGAGACCTTGCAGATCAAGCCGTTGCAAGATGTCTATATGCAAACGGTTTGGCATTTAATGTTGTAAGATCACCATATTGGCAGGATATGTTGAGAAAGGCAAGTGACTGTCCACAAGGGTACACAGGGCCAGGTTATGAGAAGGTGCGTACCACCTTACTAGCAAAGGAGGTAAAAGGCATAAACAATGCATTGATTCCCATTAGAAATTCATGGAAAAAAACAGGGGTGTCAATTATTTCTGATGGATGGAAGGATGTCAAAAACCGGCCATTAATCAATGTGATTGCAGTGTGCCCTAAAGGGGCAATGTTTTTGAAAGCCGTGGATTGTGAAGGACAAGTGAAGGATGCACAATTTATTGCTAACATCCTTATACAGTGCATTCAAGATGTGGGTCCTGAAAATGTTATCCAAGTAGTAACAGACAATGCAAAGAACTGTAGAGCTGCAGGCATGTTGATTGAGACATGATTTGAGCACATATTTTGGACACCTTGTGCTGTTCACTCTCTTAACCTCATGCTACAAAAGTTGGGTGCGAAAATAAATTGGATCAAACAAATGTATGCTGAAGCTGAAGAGATCCAAATGTTCATCACAAACCATCAAATGTCACAGGCCATTTTTAGATCATTTTCAATGTTGGAGTTGTTGAAGGTAATTGAAACACTTCAACTTTTAAATTTTACATTTCACTTTAGTAATTACTATTTTATTTTTTAAACTCAAGCATGTCTTATTTATATTTTTATTTTAATTTTAAATTTTTGAATAGGTTGCAGAAACTAGATTTGCATCAAACACGATTGTCTTGAGGAGACTTGTGAAGGTGCGGGGGGCACTTTCTAGCATGGTTATTAGTCAAAGTTGGTCACTATGGAGGCAATCCAATACTGAAAGGGCAACAAATGTAAAACGGATGATCCTAGATGACACTTGGTGGGAACGAGCAGAATATCTTCTTAGATTCACTGAGCCCATCATGAGTATGATCCGTTTTACTGACATGGATAAGCCATGTTTGGGAGAGGTATATGATGGCATTGATACAATGATTGAGCAAATGAAAATCATCATCAACGAAAAAGAGCAAGATCCTGAAGAAACTTTCTTCAAAGAGGTGCAAACAATTTGTGTTGAGCGGTGGAACAAAATGACCACCCCACTACATCTTCTTGCATTTGCATTGACTCCCAAGTATTATAGTGATGAGATTCTTGCTTTGCCATCAAGAGTGCAACCATATTCAGATCTAGAAGTTGGTATGGGGTGTAGGAAAGCACTTAGTAGACTCTTCCCCGATCAAGAAACAGAGTATTTAGTTAGAGCTGAGTTTGCTGATTTTGTAGCTGGTGAAAATCAAAGTATTGGTGCTTCAATTGACAAGTATAGGATGGATGCTCATTCTTGGTGGTATGTCAATGGCTTTACAACACCACATCTCCAAGCTCTTGCGATCAAAGTTTTATCACAAGTAAGTTACTTAGTTTTTATTGCACTCTCTAAATTATATTGTTTACTATTTTAAAAATAATAAAATGGTTAACTTCAAATTTAAAGTTTGATTTACAGCGTTATAATTATAAGTTCCTCTCACTTTGTTTCAATAGGTTGCTAGTTCCTCTTCAGCTGAGCGAAATTGGAGTACATACTCCTTTATCCACTCAGTGAAACGCAACCGATTGGCAGCAAGTAAGGCGGAAGAGCTTGTTTATGTGCATTCCAACTTGCGCCTTCTTACTCATAAAAAGAATGAGTATAAGGAAGGAGGCACAAGGTTGTGGGATGTAGATCCAGAGCGAACTGATTTGGATTTTTCAGCTGCCACACAATCTTTACTTTCTGACACTGTGGAGTCAAATATCCAGCATGCTTCCAATGAGAGTGCTAGCGGGGCTGCATGTGGTTCTATTAATTTACCTAGATCATCTAATGTCAATGATGATGTTGCTCTTAATCTTCCTAATGACCCATATAATGTCTATCATTAATTGTATTAACTATTACTTTGAGTTTGTTTTAAATGTTGAACCAACGAACAATGAATTCGATATAATTATATACCTATCGTAACATTCAAGTTTTGAAAATTTGATATCAAATTAATTTAGTATAATGGTATTTTAGATTTGTTATATTTATGGTAGTTCTCAGTTTTGTTTAGCATATGCAATAATGCATGATATGTGGTGTTCTAAATTTACTTCTTGTTTTTACTTTTTTAGGCTGCAAATATGTCTATATCTATGATTTTTATACATTTTATGTACGGACGTACCCAAACGTACCCACACCAAAAAAATTTCGTATCTGGCATTCTAATCCACGCACTGCACTGATTGGTAACTTAGCTTTTCTCCCATCACAAAGATGAGGGTGAGCAATGGAAGGCACTTTGACTCCCGTTTTATTAGTGCACACTCATGTAGCCATGAGAGCACCAACATATCATTCTTGGAGAGGCCAACGGGGAGCTAGTTAAGTATATTTATGCAGTTACATCACAATATCTTCACCTAGAGATGAGTACGCTCCACCGTTACTTTCATAAGATAATATTTAACTCTAAATTATTCAATCTTGCAACTAAGATAAATGGATCTATTTGATTTGGGTTTGTCTAAATGAAGCATTAGCTAATTTACTCCATTCTTTGTGTATGTTCTACCTTTATGGTATTTTGACAATAGTATAGGTGTCTTGCCTAAGCACATATATTGTAGTTATAAGAAATCTTCGAGAATTTTGTGATAGCTGAAATATGTAGCATATTGAAATATTAATCCTGAACCGAGGAATTCAGATTTATCTTAATCAATAAGTCATATATACATATAATTTTTCATTGCATGATCATTTAGGATGGTAATAAGAATACCATTATCATGTCTCAAAACATATGGATTATCATAATGTAGAATTTATAATATGGTGAAATATCTTAGTGAATAATTCGTCCTAAATAACTAGATTGGGATAGGGAGGCTTGTCTCAGGGGAAGTATGTTAACCTCTATATTTGGAGAATTTGTATTGTTTTGTGACTATTAGAATTACTGAATTTATTGGGTACATATTTACATGATCTAATAGATACATTGTTTCTCCCATCTCAAGCATGACTTAGGTATCAATTGGGCTTAAGCAAGTTTATAAATAATGTGTATGCCTTCTTATGGTTAGATATATTGTACCCTAGATTCCACAGTGCATTTATCTTGGAGACAATAGTTTCAAAGACTATGTCAATGCTATATGATATGAAGTTGTTTAATAAGTCAAAATATAGGTTAGTGGATGAATTTAAACATTAGTTTCTTATATTTGGTAATTTTATCCAAGAACATAAATTATGATATGGTAATTTTAGAGGGTAAATCTGATGCTGCTTCTCGAAGGGGGTCAACTTGCAGAAGGATCTAGCGTAGGAGGAAAGCCGAAGGGGAAGAGGCCGTGAGTCACAGTAACAGCTGGATGTCGGCTGGAAAAAGTGGGTCGACATTAATGACCATGCCGCAGAGCATTCAAAGCGGCTTTGACGAAGTCTCGAGGGTGGACAAGAGGGCTGGATTTAATGCGGTCGTTGTAAAAAATCCGAAGGCCATGCCTAGGAGTGAGCTTTCACCGACATGAGCAGGGTATGCACATTTAATGCCTCATTAACTTCATTCCAAAAGGCTTCTAGGGCCGACGTGTCTAGGCACCAACTCATTTTTGTAAACCCTAAGAAAGGGGCCGACACTCTTGGTTTTGGTTGTATATATGGCAGTTTTTCCTTTTTGTAAAGGGGTTCTTGGTCAAGAGACTGCCCCAAAAAAGCATTATCCAGACTTTGTAATTCATTTTTTGTATGAATACTACAGGTTTGTAATACAGAGACTCCTTATTTTCTCAATAGAAAGTCATTTACTTTACCAATTCTCTTTGTTGTTTAGTATTGGTTGTGAGTTGCATGATAAAATTCTGTGTAATCCTTCATTTTATCAGATTCCTTCAGTACTGGATGCAAAGAATATTATGTCATAGTGTAGGTTTATGTTAGTGATCTCTTTCTATTGCATTTATATCTGTGAAAACATCTTTGTTTTCCTTGTGTTAAGCATTAGGATAGTCGGAACCTTGCATAGACTCGCTTTTATAAACATAAATCTCTGTGTTGTGAGATTGTTTAGCTCCATTGAAACTTTTCTTTGAATTCTCTACAGTATTGTCATATTTTTATCTTTGGTGTATCACCTGTTAGTGATAGGTTTTTGAATTTCAAGTATATCCTTCTTACTCTTTTCCTTTTCATTCTTTAGTTTTCTCAAGTTATCTTAAGGGGAACCAGCCCATAATCTGGAGGTCCACTTCATTCCCAGGTCACCCACAACCTCGAAGTGTTCCCATGTGTCAATAGGTTGCTACAGTCAATAGCTTAGCAAGGGTGCAACTTTATTTGACAACAACCAACCGTACTCACCACTTACATGCCTCATCCGACACTTTCTTGTTTTCAAGAGTTGGATCAAAATTGAACAACAGAGGTGAAAATAAGGCATTTGTGACCCTTCTAAAATGATGAAGACATTCTTTCAGTTTCAACTAATAAAAATATTCATTTACAGGTATAGATTGTCGGTTTCCCTTTGTAGATAACCTTGGGAATTGCCTCATCATAGGAGCAGCATACACCAAATAAGAAGTCATGTAGAACTTCAGAGTGGTTGCAACATTTATCAATTGCTCATGAATTTCATCACTGATTTGGGTTCCCCAATCAATATGAGCTTTCTTCTCCTGATGATACGAATGTATTCATACATCCATTCCTGAAAATGAGATGACTCAGGCAACCTTTTAACCCTGCTTAGGAGAGTAATCATATCCTTGACATCCTCTTTGAAGTCACTTTGAGGAAGCTCCTTTGGCCATCTTGAGAAAGTGGGCGTAGGTGTTTTCAACCTGTTACCTATTTTTCACTACGAGCTCAAACAGGTAGAGCTGAATCAAATTCATGAATTATAAGTATAGAAATTTTCAAGTTTTGCTGATTAAGTATTCATTGATCATCATAGAGATCAATTTACATCTGAATTACAGTTTTATTGTGCAAGTATTTGAAACAGAAAATTGAGAATTTGCATAGTAATGTTTTTTATTCATTTTGTAAAAACACTAAATCTCGCACAAGCCGCAAGAGTAACTGAATTTGATTATGAAAATCAAATGATGAATACAAAATTCAAAGATAAACTACATTACTGAAAATAGCGTAAGCGCAAAGTAGAGGAGCAATTCATCATTGCCTGTGATGATGAATCGCTTTCGTTTGATGTCTTTAGTTGTCACATCTCCAAGTTGCAGCCTCGTTTTCACGCTCCATGAACCTGCAAAATTGTAAAAGATGCAATGAAAAGCAACCATGGCAGTCTCAGAATACCCATCTAAGGGTTTTCAATTAAAATGCAGTTTTGTCACTGTGAGACAATAGTGCATCAGCAAGGGTTATTTCCATCGGTGAGTCCAAAGTGTATTAGTTCAAAGATTTCGAGAGTTTCCTTGTAAAATCCATTTTTATGTGCATTCTACAGTCATATCACGTCATGAGGTGACATCTCTTCGAGGTAAGTAAGAGTAGAATCTAAGATTATGGGGCCGTTACAAAACTTGTTTCAAAACCCTCATACCAGGTTTGTTTCATTAAAGCATATGGCGGCTTCATAATATGCACAGGAAACAACAAAAATATGCAATATTTGTGCATAGAAATGACTTTTGCTTGATGATTTTGAGCTTTTCCAGTAGGTACGAGTTTTCTCAAGGAGTGGAGAATAAAAAAAAAACCCATCTCATGGCGGCCTGCGTAAGAAAGTCTTATCCACAAATGAAGCAAAATGTAAGACAAAGAGGCCGCAGCCTGTACAAGGTTAGAAATTCATGGAGAAGACCCAACGTAGCATAGGAAGAGTTAAAGTCTTATTTTTCAATGGTGTTCAACAATGAAGACTATCATGAATAGAATATAGAGTATAAAGGAAAGTTTTCAAATACAACAATGGAAGTGCCACGGCCTGGATTTCGTTTTTTGCAAATACAACAAGCTCAATACAGATTCAATACTCCCAAGTATTTGTAGATTAAAAGCAAAAGATTCGAGTTCCTCTCAGTGCAAGGAGAACTTACTGTGTTTTAAGCCTTGTTTGCATAATAGAATTCCAATTGAAGCCCTATCTTCATGCATGGCGGCACACCTCCAGCAGTGAACTCAAGAGTTAAAGAGATAAAAAATATTTAGGGTTTAGCCTGGATTTTAGATGTGCCCTAACCCGAATGAAGACATCCTTTTGATTTATTTTCTTAAGAGATGTTTTGAAAATCAAATATGCCACGGGGTCAATGACTTTAAAATAAAAAAAACCTAATAATGTGCTATGTGGTGGCCGATTAAAACATATGCCAATTCTATAATATGCATGAAGTTGTGAGTTGTAAAGCCAATTTTCTAATTTGGCATTAACTTTAATATTTTAGGTTTGCATTATTCCATGTGAAGTTAATTGATTAAATGATGAAAATATAAATCATTTAATTAATTTAACTATTTTAAAATGCAAACATTAACATTAAGTTATTTCCTTGATCATGCATGATTGATTTAGACATAAAGATGGAGTTCCAATGTGCATGGGCGAATTGACAAAAACAAGATGATTTTCGCATGCTTTAGCCCACTTTTTCAGGTATTTTCGGTTCAATTTGAGTGCTTCATGGATCAATTACGAGTTGACAGCCAGTTTGAGCTTGAGTACACTAATTTTGCATGAGTTTGAGCCTTCTTTTTAGGGATTTTTATTTCTGCTTGGATTTTTCCTTGGAATTATCATCTGCACACTAAGTTTGACTTCCAGTTTCATCTTCATGCCTTTGAGAGGATTATTGTATAAAGTGTAATAACTTAGTTATTTTACACTAGTTCTTTTTCCTGCTTACACATACAGCAGTGAGGCATTGTAACTCAACATTTTTTATTCAAGCATTGTAATAGAGTTGATATTCAGTATAGTGTTTCCTTCTCAATACTTTCTTGAGTTTTATTGTCATATGAATGATTTGATTCAAACATCGTGATTTTATCTTGAATCCTTTGTTTTGTCTCATTGATGCTTTAAAAAACAAGAAGATTTCATGTTATAATTCAAGTTGCATGCTGTGTTTAACAAAGATTTCAGTCATTTGTATCTGTGAAAATCTAGTTTTCCTCTTACAAACATTGAAACTTCAAACCTACATGTGAAATATTGGTGAATTTCATGATCTTAATTGAATTGTGAAATAAATTTAGGACTTTATTGCAGCTGATTATAGGTTTAAGATAGTGAATAGAATCACATAATTTTGGTGCAATCACCTTCCTGTAGCTTTAGGATTTCAATTCAAGCAAGCTTTCTATCTCTTTCCCAGCCAAATTAGTTAGTTTTAGGAGGTTTTAATCAGGGAACCGGCCCTCTCTGGAGATTGATCCTCAAAATTAGGCAACCCACAGGCCTGAGGATCATTCCATGTTTCAACAGGTTGCTAAATTTGACTATTCAAGCGTTCGGGTGCAATTTTATTGACAACACAACCATTGGTTGTTAATCAAATTTTTAGCCGTAGTTTGATCTGCATCATAAACCTCCTATGTCTTTTGCACTAAAATCTTTGTGTATTGTTCCATGTGGGGAACCTAGAAAATAATTTCAAAGAATTCAGGATCCAGTCTCATCGCGACTTGTCCCAAAGTTTCTATTACACTTTTGCTATCTCTGATGTAGTGAGATGCAACCTGGAGAACAAACTCCGTATTATGAGCAGAAGTCAGGAATTTGGACACCAGGTGCAAATTGATGTGGACAATGGCTTTCAAGTTATCTTCCAAGGGCTTTCTCTGAATTCTGTTTACAAAGTCTTCAAGCTCCTGATGACGACCTTCGGTGTCTTTGATTTCGTCCACCTTCGAGATCACCACGGTAGGTGGAAAGACACCTTGGTATTTATATTTCATTTTTCCCTCTTTCTTAGAAGACAATGGAGGCTTCTTTGCTGTCATCTAGAAGAATTAGGATCAAAGGATATCACCTTCAGGATCACTTGACGAGATCTGGGGAGGAACTCCAAGAATAGTGAATCAACAAATGTTAGGAGAAAATGCAGCGTTGGGAAACGTGAGGCAAACAAGCAATTTTGCATGGAAAATGGAGCATGGGCGAGGAAACGGGATTAGAAGTGAAAAGTCTAAGTGCTGAAAAGTGTTAGAAGTGAAGTTGGCCGATTTTCTCAAGGTGTTTTTGTTGCTGAAGCTTGCTTGAAAAAATTGCTAAGTGTTGAAAGTTCGAAGTTGCTAGAGGAGAAGTTGAGGTTTGAAGTTAGAATTGCATGCTGAAGCTCCTCATTTTTCAAAAGTCGACTGGAAGCCCCAATGTTATTTTATTTTTTCTTATTTAAATTGCTGATGATTGTTTGTTGTTTTGTAGAATGGCTGAAGTAAGAGCAACTGGCAGAGATAATAATGCTGCATCCAGATAGGCTGTTATTAAGAAGCTGAGCAAGTCTTTCTTGCCGGAGTCGAAATTCTCTTCGAAGTTGGGCAAGCTGGCTAACACAAATTTGGGCTCTTTCAACATGGAGGCTTTCAAAAGTCAAATGATGGGAGTTGGCAGCCATCGTCCTTCAGTCACTTCGCACAATATTGTTCGAAGTGGACTATATGCAGCTGCTGGTTTTCCACTAGCAATTCAATGTCCGGAGTTGATGATAGAGTGCACTAACTGCTACGACCCTGATCACAGGTCTATTGTCTCACCTGATGGTAGATTGTTCACCAACCTCACGCCTGCAGCTATCAGCGAAGTATTTGGAATCCCATCACATGAGAAGATGATTTATAAGACGAGAGAGAGTGCTGAGCGAATGTATGCTTCAACATTCAAGAGATGTGCAGATATGATCAACGCTCGTTGGATGAACAAGCCCAAACCCTCTCGCATGAAGTTGTCGAAGCAGATAATATCAGATGATTTGAAGCAGGAGTATTGTGACTTGATTATGATGCTCAGCAGAGTTGGAGGTTGTCCCCAGGCATTTATCTTTGAGCCATGGATGTTCTATTATATCAACCTCGTGCTGGAAGGAAAAAAGCACATCAATTGGGCAGTGTTGATTAGTGACAATTTGCATGAGCGCTTTGGAGTTTGAGGAGGACGAAGACATTTTACATGGGCTCATACATTGTTTACATGTTGGCTCGTATGATGAAGTACAGGGGAATCTCATACAAGGAGCCAATTGGATGTGGCTCTCATCAGTTCAAAATCCATGAGGCTTGTTCGCAGTTGCACCTGACAAGCACGTCCTAGTACAAGCGGGTCAATGATGCCTTCACCATGCATTTAACAAGATCACTTCAACAAAGGACTCATCATAGGATCTTGAGGGAAGCTCAGGAATTAATAGAAAGGTATGGGTCCTGGTTTATTTAGTTTCCAAAGTTTACTTACATTAGGCTGCAAGGTTTTTCTTCATACTCGTATAGATTGCCTAAGTACCCAACAAATAGGATTTTGATGTTAGAGATATCTAGGCAACTCATTGCCTATGATAAGATTCGAAAGAGAAAGAAGAAGGGAGGAATTGACTTCCCAATCATCACGGGGAATTCAGACGAGGTGTGTCCTTCACTTCAGGCAGCCAAGGAACCTGAAAATGAACTTCAATTCTTCCACTTTTCTTATCACACCAACAGACAGCATTATGACCCCCACAGCAATATCAGATGGATACTATTAGAAGAGTTCAAGCATAAGGCAAATATTGAGGATTACTGGGTTGGTGCGATGGATGAAG
The DNA here is from genome assembly GCA_007258455.2 of Sequoia sempervirens. NCBI lineage: Eukaryota > Viridiplantae > Streptophyta > Pinopsida > Cupressales > Cupressaceae > Sequoia > Sequoia sempervirens. The sequence continues at coordinate 21,778 of VDFB02105912.1, forward strand.
CAGAAGTTAGAAAGAGGATGTTCTTGAGGCTACCGTTGAGCATGATCAGGGAGTGTGAAATTATTCCAGTACCAGACTAGGTGGACAAGGACATGAATGTTCTCCATTCAGATTATGAGGCAGTGAGAGACATGCCACTTCCACTCCCAGATTGGTCAGAGCCAGAGATTGCTGATTTGGACACACTTTGTATACCAGTCCTGACTTTCACTAGAGCATGGGTTGAAAGGCATGTGAGCAGGTTGAAGAGTAGGTCAATTCCTTTGACTTACAATTTGATGGGAGATCACAGGACGTCGACTGCCAGCAGGAAGAAACAAGTTACCTGAGGTCCAGAATCTCGAAGGAAAGAGCCAGTTCAGCCAGAGCCTCCGAGAATTGTGGTAGAGTCACCTACGCCATTGGAGACACGTTCTCCAAGCATACAGGAGGTTTCACTATTCGCTAATCAGAGAAATGTATTAAATTAGGAGTAGGAATTACATGAGGAAAATCAGCCATGACGAAGAGAGTCAGTTGGCCAGAGTGTCAATACGCCTACTAGAGATGATCATCAGGAGGAAGATGAGGAAACTGCCACTGATACACACTTCCAGCGTGAGCTTGAGGCGGCTCTAGAGGATGATGCAGTTTCAGGAGATACTCAGCCCATAGAGGCCGATGAGCCTCACTAGAATGAAATTGAAGTAGAAGAAGTCCGTTAGGAAGAAGCACGAGGTGAGCAGTTTTTTGTTATACAGCAGGTAGTACCTGATTGGCTCAGGGATAGAATGAGGAGCCCCAGTGAAGAGGCTGATCCAGCGGTAGAGATGGAGGAATTATTGAGTAGGATTAGTGCGCCTCCAACTAAGAAGAGAGCTAGAATTTTTTTGAAGATTTCAACAGATAAGGATGTCTCTCGCACCATTCATGTGGCTGTGCCAAGAGTTGAGTGTGATCGAGATGAAGCAGTTCCAGAAAATTACATGATCACCACTTTGGAGTTAGGTCGCCTCACAGGAGCACAGATCATTGAGGAGTGTGATAACTCCTATTAGGAACTTAAGGACAGATTGCTTAGGACTGAAGGCAAGTACAAGAAATTGAAGAAAGAGAACAAGACTTTGATTGGCAACATGCAGCATTTGTCTCGTCCTTGTGGGCAGGAGATTCCAGCGATTGAGCTTCCAGCCGAGTTATCTAGGGAATTAGTTAGTGGCCTAGAAGATTTGAGGAAGATGGCACAGGAGGTAGATAAATGGGTTGCAGGTGTTCGTGCTGAGACAGAAAAGTTCATGGAAGATCTTGCTCATGCTTACCAGCAAGCTTCCAGAATTATGGTACGAATGGAGGCAGTTGATCAGGATTGGGGTGATGCTCATGTCTTTCAGAGCAAGGTTATTCAGCTTTTGGAGGCCTTGATGTATATTCTCTTGCAGATGTTGATTGATGGAGGAGTAATTCAGGAGGTGATAGGTACGATTTTACCGGCTGGTACTCTTCAGTAGTCATAGGACGTGGATTCTTTGATGCAGCACAGGTGGATTCAGCCAAAGTTAGGAAGGCTATGATGAACATTATTGATGGAGTCCTGAACACCTTGGAGGCGATCTTTGCTAGTAGGCTGAATTCTGATGAGGTGACTACTGATGGCTTGAGGAGTAGGCTGCCACCTTTCTTTCTAGAGGTGAAGAATTTTGTTCAGAACGACTTTGAGAACAACTCAACTTTGTCCAGTATTATTTAGAATACTCAGGATGCCTTGGTTGCTTGGAGGAAATCTTGTACACATCATGGGCAGATAGTCATGGTGTTGGAGTTTCAGCTTGATCACATATCGCCAATCTCAGTTCAGGAGGTTGAGGCTGTGCTCGCTAGGTTCATTGATTTTGCAGCCAAGGAGAAGGAGAATGGAAATGCAATTCTGGATGATGACCTTTTGGAAGAGTGATTGTGGGCATTAATTTCCTTTGCTATTTTGGGAGTGAGTGGGAATCTTGTGATTCATTTATTGTACTGCTCCCCATTCTGGCAGTTTTTAGGGTTAGGGCTGAGGTCACTTAATCTAAGCCATTCATTTGATTGTAATTCGAGTCTTCCATTGGACTGGGCTATATATAAAAGGGGCATCCCCCCTCATTTGTACTCATTAGATTAGACAGTAGAGATCAGATCAGAGAGTAGACTTTTTGTTAGAGTAGAGAGATAGTTTGATAGCTTAGCATAGTTTCGAGGAGAAGGAAAGTTTTCCTTTGAAAACTTTGTCAGAGATTGTTGTGAAAACTATCATAATAAAAGATCTTTCATTGATGGTGAAATTCGTCTTTGTTATGAATAGCTAGTGAGATTTCTTCACCCCTTCTACTTCAAGTAGCGTAAAGTAGTTTAAAGTAGCATAATTTTCATTTCATGCAAGTAGATGTTAGCTGTGGATTTGTGGTGTTAATCAAGGCAACTTCGTTTTAATCCATACCACTAGCAGCTTGCTGACGACAAGTTTTCCTTGTGTGGTCAATTGGAAAACATTACAAGCTTAACTTTGATTGAGATTCATGTGTTTGTATGCGTCGTCCTGATGGTACTTGCATGTTGAGTCATAATCTGAATACCTTCTGCTACTCCCTTGAAGGTTGCACCGATTTTGCTGAAGCTGTCCAATGCGAGGCGAGGAAAAATCTGGTTGAAGTCTGCCGAAATTGATCCTGCATCTCGTCTTTAGATAGAATTTAGATCTTCTAAACCCTGCACTCTTTAATTTTAGTACATTTCTGGTTAGTTTTAGGAAACACGTACCTCATCGCCAAATCATTCACAATGCACAAAATCCCCTTCCAATCATTAACCTGCTGTCAGTTGCAAACCTTGTGAACAATTGTGTAAGTCCCCTTGTGTAAACAACAATTCACAACAAACCAACTGAGGTTATTCCATAGCATTTTCGGAACCTTGGAGTTGAACATACGAACTTTCTGGCAATGTTAGCGTATGGAATTCTTTGATCAAGAGAGAATGGAGTAGCCTTCGGATACTTTGTTTTTCTGATTGGTGCGGTCACAAAAATCACATCAACACAACCCCAACATAAACTCCCCACAAAGAATGGGGAGGGAGACCTCCAAGCTCCCCCAAACCACACTTCTTCTCAGCAAAGAGAACACAACAGTAAAAGGAAACTCAGGCCAAAAAACCACCAAATGCAGAGTCTCCATCTCAAAATGAACAGGAACAACCAGCCCCCAAGAGGAATAGGGAGTCCCAAACAACACCGAAGTAAGGAGAAGGCCTAGCATGAAAGCCCACCAAGCAACCCTGACATGCCGGTCAGGGCCAAAGAGAGGCCAAAAATCCTCACAAACAGCCAAAACTCCTCACAAACAGCCAAAGGGAAACACCCCCAAAACACAAAGAGGGGGAAAGAAGAGCCCCGAACATTCCAAAAAAGAAAACCCCTCGAAAAGAGCCACCGAACACATCGTAGGAAGGGGCGAGAGACCACAATGAAGAACAAAGAAAAAGAGAAGGCCAACAAGAAGATCCCCCGAGCCCTCCTACTACACCGAGTAGGAGCCACAAAAGGCCCAATCTTTAGCCAAACTTCCTCAACAAGAAAAATTCCCAAGTAAACCCACCGGATGGAAGGAACCTAGAAAAAAAATAGGCAAGGCAATCGATACCCAACCCCAACCACAGCGAAACCAGCCGAAACTACCCTAGAGAAACCAAAAGCAACACCCAAGCCACACAGGCCACACAGCTCCAAAGCGAAAGCAAGAACCGACACAATGTCCACAGCGCCCACTTTACTGACCAAAAGGCAAACACCCGAGCAAACCGCAACCATAGGCGCCCGCAGAAGAACCTGCAGAAAGTAAAAAGGCCTTAAGACATCCACGTCCAAGCCTCCAACACCAACACATCTCACAAAAGTACAACCCCCGTCGCAAAGAAGAACAGAAGGAGCCATAGCGGGAAAGGAACGCAAAATCCCTTCAAGGCAGCAGGTTCCAAAAGACAGGAATGAAGGCAGCGCATCACAAAATAGGGGGAAGCCCTCCAGCTCGCCACAACCAATCTCCAGCCCTAAAAAGAAAGGAGACACCGCGTCGACCAGAATCATCATCATTGTCTTCTGTGTTATCATGGAATCTAGCAGCGCTCGATTCACGGATAACCCCCCTACGAAACTTGTCCGTTTCCTAGGATTCGTGAAGTTCAAGTACGCATAACGAAGTGATTCTCAAGCCACCTTGAAATGCGTTCCAAAGTCTCGAATAGTCAATTCAAGCATTCCCCCATGTTCGCCTCGTGAAGACCTTCGGAACGAGCTCCTTCGCGAAGTCTCACTGTTCGTACTTAGTGAATTGCAAAAAATGCAGTGGCACTGAAAAAGTGCGCTCCTGCCCTGAAGCCAAAATTTGGCTAAGTACAAAAAGTGCAAGGGCGCTAAAATTTAGCGCTTAAACTTTTTTGGCCCTGACACGTTTCTTCATGATTTTCACGTTTTTCGTCAATTGTGCCACTTTTCGTGCCTAAATTTATTGCTCGACTTGAGTTAGGTTTTTCGATTTCCTCTTTCACTTAAAGTGTTTTAATTCGCCATTTTCATTGTTATGATTTTTTCTTCCTCTCTTCACGCTGGGCGAGTTTTCTTCAAACTACAAACACATTTTTTCTGAGAATTTCGCCATTCCTCTTGTTATCACGGAATCTAGCAGCGCTCGTTCCACGGATAACCCCCCTACGAAACTTGTCCGTTTCCTAGGATTCGTGAAGTTCAAGTACGCATAACGGAGTGATTTTTGAGCCACCGTATCAGTTCCTGTTCTATCAATAGTCAATTCGAAACATCTCCATGTTCGCCTTTCACGAAGACCTTCAAACGAGATCTCTCGCTGGTTTCAATCGTCAGACTTAGCAAATTACTTAAAAATGCGAAGCAGAATCAAAAAGCGCGCCTGCCCTGGCCAAAAATTGGCTGTCCGAGTGTAAGGGCGCTTAAAATTTAGCTCAAGAGGTAAAGGAATTGCCAGAATGTAATAGCTTGGGAAATTTTAGCCGCTACATTTTTCTTCTCGACACTTAAACGCTTTTTTATGCTTCCCCGCACGCTTCTTCATGTTTTCGCTTTTCACAATCGCGCTTTCACTTTTCTCGCGGCCTAAATTTATTTCTCGACTTGAGTTAGGTTTTTAATTTTCATTTTCACTTAAGTGAATGAATTCACCATTTTAGTTGTTTATATTTTATTTCCTTTTTCTCTCCTCTTGCTGTGCGAGTTTGCTTCTCAACTGTAAATCGCGTTTTCAAAGATTTTCGCCATTCGCCTCTTCAGCAAGCTTCGCGTTTTGCTCTGGTAAGTTTTTCGTTTGGCTTTGTCTTTTCATTTGTATACATACACATTTTTGTTTCTTACGCATTGTGTTTTCCATTCGTGTTTTGATCTTTCCATTCGCGTTTTCCTTCATTCATGTCTTTGTTTTTGTTTCTTCTGTTTCTCTTCGCGTCCTCCCTTCTCCATTCGCGTTTTTCTTCTCCTTACGCAATGGAACCCTCTTTCATTGTTTTGGATGCGTTTTCCTTTCCTCCATTCGCGTTTTCCATCTCTACGCATTTCTTTCTTCCCTCACACAACGCAATTTCTGTGTTTCATGTTTTGTCCATTTCTCCTCACAACTTGTATCTTTCCAACGTTATTCTCAGCGCGTTTTTCATGCCGTTCTTTTCATACGCTTTGGAGCAAACTTTGAAATCTCAAAAAAAAAAAGAAGAAAAGATTTCTTGATGAAACCCTTGAACGCATATACATTGATATTAAGACAAGTTTCAAAAGCTTTCATGCTACAAACATTGCATTTGTCAAGCTCAAGCGCTTTCGCCATTCCCTCTTACATTTACATTTTCAAAATTGTCAAAATTTGCAAAAGCGCTGAATTTTAGCGCTGTGACATTTTGAAGATGTCAAAAAAAAAAATGCCTAACACTGAAAGTGTAAGGGCGCTAAAATTTAGCGCCTTTACACCAAAAGCAATTATCCAGAGATGTAAGGGCGCTGAATTTTAGCGCCCTTACACTTTTTTCAGGCTTTTTCCAATTCTTCCCAAATGAACTTCATTTTTGACCAGTGCACTCCCGAACCTCATTTTTCCGCATTCGTGCATCGTTTTGCGTGCCTCGTCATCCGCTTCATGATTTCCTATCCTCGTGCTCATTTCGCGCTTTCCCATGTGTCCTAACAATTGATGTTTGTTCTGGCTAAACGGATTGCAGTCTACTTTCAAAGATCGTCAAGTCAAGAGTGATCAGAGTACCAGTCCTTTTTGATGACTGCTACGAAGCCTCCTTCTTCTTCAAAAGCAAAAAGCAAGATGAAATACAAATATCAAGGCGTCTACCCGCCAACTATGGTGCTTTCCAAAGTCGAAGAGATTAAAGATACAAAAGTTGGTCATCAAGACTTGGTTGACTTCGCAAAGCTAACTGAGACGAAGCCTCTTCCTGATTCAATGAGAGCGATTGTACACAGCAACCTCCACTTGGTGGCGATGTTTCCTACAGCTGCGCACAATACCGAGTTTGTTCTTCAAGTTGCGTCTCATTACATCAGAGAAAGCAGAAGTGTGATCGACTCTTCCGGGCACGAGATTCTGAGACTCGACCCCGAGTTCTTTGACATTGTCTTCAAGGTCCCTCATATGGAGAAATATATTGACATCTCTATATCAAAAGCACAGGAGATCTTTGATGTTGATCCCAATAAGGCTAAACAGTTGATAAACACTCAATGGCTCAAAAAGCCTAGATCATCTATTTCTAGATGGCCAAAAGGACTCCTGAGAAGTGACTTCAAAGATGACGCCATGATATGATCACGCTTTAAGCCGAAAGAAAGGTTTCGCTCTTAATCATCCACTCACGATCGATGTATGAAAGTACATCGATCATAAGAAGGCGTATAGGTGCATATTGACCGGGCAACAAATCGCTGATGAGATACACGGTATGCCTTTGATCAATGCCCTTTTACATTGAAGTTCTACATGAATTCTTAACCGTGTACGCAATGCGGATGACAATCGTGTTCATCTACAAAGGGACCTGATGATGGTGCTCGTACGATATTTCTATCAATTGGAGGTAAAGGAGAGCTTTCACCATTTCAGACGGGTCACTGATGCTTTCTTTGCGCCTCTACTCTTCAACTTTGATCCAGCATTGGAGAGAAGAAGAGTATCCGATGAGGCTTATAAGGTGGTAAGTAAAGTTGGATGTATTTTTCTCCAATTCCCAACGCTTACTTACTTGCGAGAAGGATACTACAATGGTTGTCCCTACATGCTACCACGTTATCCTTCGGATAAGTGGATTCTCATGGAAACATGCAGACAGCTGATGTCAGTGCAGAAAGAACGAAGAAGCAACCACAAGCGTGGGTTCAAGTTCCCACTGACCATCGGCCGATATACTATCCAAACTGCACAAAAGGCTAAGTCTGTCTATGCTGAAATGCAGATCATGACCATCAAAACCTACAGGTATAGGTTTGATTTCGACTACCGAGATGTCAGAAAGAAGTTGCAAAAGGGTCACCAACACAGTACCGTTTTGAAGACATCTGGGCAGATTGCAGAGATGAAGAAGCCATTCGCAAAATGGACTATTGCAGATTGACAGTTCAACAAATCAGAGATCTTGGTATTGCTGATCTACCAGAGGATTTTGAGGATCCAGGTGATATCATCAACGCTGTCTATGATGAGCAAGGCATTGCTAAAAGGCCGTTGCCTGCAATACTATGGTCTAGGAAAGAGGTTACCAGCATGAGAGAAAGGTTGAGACCAATCCTAGCCAACA